>JAWDGP010000284.1:300000-322500 GCA_033675545.1 Elysia crispata
TTGAAACTAATCTTATCATACAAAGTTTATAAAAGATATCAGAACATCAAAAAGTCTGCAAGTTGTTTTCTGGGACCATTGAATCTAAGAGGTATGTGGTGGTAAGAAATGGCTATTTCTGGATTTTGTTTTCACCTCGAGATTCAGATAAGGTCTTGCTTGCAATACAAGTGGATTCAGTCTGATTTTGTGTCCAATCAAGATCGGTGTAAAAGGGCATAAAAATTTTTAGTTACATTTTATTTTCTTTATAAAAGTGCATGAAATATGTCAGCTTAAACCATATTATAATGTGTCTCAAATTTTACTGCATACTGTATAGTCCTAGTTCTTTCTGTCATCTATACTCCAATAGCTTGCCAGTTGAAACTGACTTAAGTATTGATTTTAGGTTTTAACCTGTACCAGCTTATAGATAGTATCCATTGACAATGCTGCTTTTGCAAGCTTACCAAACTTTCACCATCATAAATACAAAAATTTCTATTTTTTGTTTTGTTTTGTAAACTTTCTATTGCTGAGGATCTACTTGTGTAATTTGTACATTTTCACTATCCATTTTCAGAAATTTTATACTTCTTGAGGGCAAGGACAGTGTCTTCTGATTCTGAATTAAAAACAGATGAGCCATCTCTCATTTTGGCTTTTCAGAAAAGAAATTAACTGCTGCAGCTCTCTATATCAGTTTGAACTATTAGTTGGCCCTGTGCAAGGTCATTGCTAAAGACATCCCCTTGTGTCTTTTTGATAGTACGTGTATACAGGTGAAACATCAAAAACTGACACCTTGCTGCTCCCATGGGGGAAGAATCGTCTGATTTATAGCATTATTTGGATTGGCGCCTTCTTCTGCTCTTAAAATGTCTGACGGAGTAAGGAATCCAAAGAGTATTTCTTTTTTTTTCAAAGGAATCAGATGGAGGTGAGTCAGAATTAGAATCAAAGCATGGATCATCCAAGAGGGACTAAGTTATAAGAAAATAGTTTATGAATGATTTAAAATGGGTCATGGTTTGAAGGATGATTTCACTGACTATACAGGCTTTGAATTGGTGAAGTTTGAAATGCACCTGAGACAACACACTGGCGTTTATGTTGTATTACATCAAACTACTATAGAATATGCTTTTTTCCTGATCCAAAATTGAGTTTGGATCTGACTAGATTCTAAGGAGCTTGAGGAATGTGCTCTCGGTACCTCAGTCAGTTAAAGCCATTACATAAACTAAGTTCAAGGCTTTTCTATGGTTGGTTATTAATTTAGAACTGTCGTATTGAAATGATAATCTAGTTAAGCTTTTTGCTTACTTGAAAGAACATTCCCTTACAGATGAAGTGAGAGCTCTATGTATGTTGCTTGTGAATATAGACACAAATTGTTGTAGTGAATTTAATTCTGCTTTTGATTATCAACTTTGCTATTTTATTATTACACAGCTATTTATTCTCAGTGAAGATTGCAAAGCCATAAATGAATAAGGGTTCATTTGCAATTCTTGACAGTTTTCATGATTTCATTGATTTTTAAATTAAATGTAAAGGGTTAGAGGATATGTTTTGTGGAGTGGCCTTTTCCCAAAGGGGGGTGGTCAATAGTATGAACCGAGGGGTGTGAGTGGGGAGTGGTTGTATGAAAGTAAGGATAAATTGCATTAAAACTATATATTTATGGTAAAAAGATCGGTGAACCGACGTATGAGTGAAACCCAAGATATAGGTTGAAAAAGAATTCTTTAGTGGCAGCACACTTGAGGAAGATTCTATGCACGACTAGGAAGTAGACTACTTTTAGGATCACTATCAGATTTTTTTTAAGATGAAGAAACGAATCAATCTATGGCCTAAAGATTTTGGGTAAATTTGCAGATATCGGCCCAACTCACTTTTGGCTTCACAATAAAATGTTTCTGGGAGAATTCGAAACTTGTAGTTTAATGGGATTTTACAGCAACACAAAAATTTTTATATCTTGAAATTTGCGACCAATAAAACCTTCATGTTTATATCCAGCATATCAACTTCGGTAATTAAAAAAAAAATTCAGTTTTAAAGCCTAAAGTGAGTCGGGTCGATAAATGCAATAATACCAGATTTTGATGATACAAAACAATAATGATCCTTGGACAATTAATCATTGACAGTCTTCATATGGGTTGGATGTGATGCCGATAATTTGACGACTAACCAACTTTAGTTTCAAATAATATAAATCTAATATTACAGCTAATCTGAACTCGGACAAGACTTAAATTCTAATTTAAACGGACCTAGAAAACCTATTCTAGGATAATCAAGATCTGGATCCACGATAAAGACCATAACTCCTTTAGATCTACTGATCAAAATTTTGTTTCAATTAAATGGGGAAATAACAGTAAATAAATTGCAAACGAAGTAAAAGATTTTGGATTTAGCTACTACTTACATGTGCCGCTAAAAATCCGCACGTCCTCTTGCAGTATAACCAGCTTTAGATATTGAGTAAATGCGTTGTCAGGTCGCCATTTTCATCTCTGGTAAACACAGCAGTTCTGCATATGAATTTTAAATCACAAAAGGTGAAAATATTTGATTTCTTCGTTATATTTATAGCTTAAAAAACTATGAAGTGATGAAAAAATTAGTTATGAAAAAATGATTTGAAAATTAAATTATTTACTATCCAACTACTTTCGTGTTGTAACATAACTGCCGAACTACTCATGGAAAAGCTTCATAGACAACCAAAACAACCGCAGAATGATAGATCAGCTCGAACTTGTCTCGAGTAAGATTTAGTCTAGATCTACATGAATCCATATCTATATATTGCTATTCAATAACGAATTTTCATTTTGAAAATTGAATGTAGAATTGAAATGCTTGAAACGATCTGGATGCGTTTTTAAAGCATTCGCAGAGGTAAGCACCCTTGGCCAGATGTCTTTGGTTTACCTTGAATTCGTATACGAGTTATCGATAACCGTCGTAAAGCAAAGAATCTAAGAGATCTTCGATCTGTGTAAACGTTCTTTGGGCCTAGATCTAATTCATGTAAATATTTGCAATTTTTTTAATCTGTAAAGCTGCATTGTTACACCTGTTTCATAGGAAGTCAAATGAACTGATTAAAACTTATTAGACTTGTGATTAGCCTACATCTAGATCTACTTCCTTGTAAGAAAATGAAATATCTCCTTTTTACTAGCTGTTATCTGTGAACGTATTCATTTCATGCTAAATTCTTCAGATTAAAAATAATCTAGCGAACAGGAAATAATCAAATTGTACCATAACATGAGGCTGTTGTATTATTGCAATATTATGGACACCACTTAAATGTCGATTTTCACTAAGTCGATTTTTCGTGTGTTCTTAAGCCCTATATTATTTATAAAAGGTCTTGCACGTTGTTCGATTTGCAGATAAGTCAATCTTTTTTTTTGGGTGGTGGAAACAAAGCGTGATTGTTTTCACTTCTTTTAGGCATTAAAAATGAGCTTTCTTTATGCTGACTCATCATTAGTCATGTGCTGGCAAGTTATCAAGTGTTGAAAGGAGAAATACTCGTGTTATCTTTGGGTATTCCAGGAGGCTGGGTGAATCCCAGTGTAACAAAGCTGTTGGAAAAACTCCCTTTCTCTCCTCCTCATAAACCTACCTGTCACAGAAAAATCTTAAAAATGTTCAACAGAGAGCAAGTTTGATAATTTGTTTCTGCCTGTGTGTGTGGGGGAAGGAATGCTGGCCACAGCTAGGCTAGAGATGCTATGCATTGTATGTAACCTCACACCCTGGAAAAAAACAGAGGGTTATGGTGGCCTAGACCTGTGTCCACTGTGAGTGGTTGATTGAACACAGTCCTCCCATTCCACAGATCTGTCTCTGGCTGCAGGGTTACCGTTAGGACTAGGACATCGGTTGTTATTGAGATACATTTTATGTACTGATTGCTTTTAAAATTCTAAGCAACAATACATTCTAATGAAATCCAATTTGAAATAGATCTAGCATCAGAATCAGATTGATTTCTCACTACCAATTATTTATTGAAAGTAAAACAAACTGAAAAACTCAATACCAATGGCAGATAGGAAACTAATAATCGTAATAACCCTGATGCTTGAATGGAAAATTGAATTTATTGATGAGGCAGAAAAGAAATACCAGAAGCAGGCTGATGTCATGTAGGTAATAACTTTGTAAACCCAGCCATCATGGTTTGGACTATAGTGAAGATCAATACCAAAACATTTTTATTTTAGCCAGTCTGTAAGAAAAGCATAACAAGAAGAAAAAAAATAAAAGTTCTTTTTATTCCCTATGAACTCTAATAAAAAAACCGTAATATTTCTAACAAAAATGAAAACAAACAAATAGCTTGATGATCAATCAATCAGTGGCCCTGCTCTTTGGTGTAGGCAGTCATGATCTTCCAGGTATCTTCTATCCCTCAACACTTTCAGTACATCTGCCACTTGTCCTACTTTTAGTAGTAGCCACTGTGTTAGTCCATCCAACATCTTTTCTCACTGTTTTCCTTTACTGTGTTTTCCTTTGATCATTCCAGTTATCATGACCTGCTCTAGTTTTTCTCTTCTCATCACGTGGCCAAAAAGAATGTTGCTGGGCATTTACATATTCTATTTATAAGTGATCCTGTTGTGTCAGTTTCTCATAACATTGTTTCATTTAATTTCTTAACTTGTTGATGATGGTATGGTATAAATCTGGGTTAAATTTTTTTACAAGATAGAAAATCCCTTGATTTACTTAACTTGATTTTTCATTAATATAAGTCAATTTCATTTGTTATGTCCCCTGAAGATCAAACTGAGCAGTGATTATTGTAAAAATAATTTTTTGTTATTAGGCCTATTTTGATTAATTCTTGTGATTGACATCATAAAGATGTATATCTAATCTATCTAGATGTTGTGCAAGATCTGGACACAATTTTTCATTTTTAAGTTGAGCCCGTATCAAATAGGTTTTACTTTAGAGGAGGTGGGGTTATCGGTTATAAGCATGTGCACTGTCTTTTCTAATGAGATTTTCAAAAATCATTTTTAATGATTCTAATTCCTAGGACTTTGGGGCATAAAAGGGATAACTTAGTGTGCAGCACACACGAAACATTAAATATTACTCATACAAGCATTGTCTATTCAATTCAATTTTTCACAGAATGTGGCTTTTTAAAGTTATTATGTGCTGGATTAAACTAATTCATATAGTTCTCTTTCATTTGAGAATTGAGTTCTTATTTGTTCCTTTTAAGTTGGTTAGTAGATTTCAGTTCTTTTTTTTTTCTTCATAGTTTACAAAATCACAGAACTTTTAAAAAGATCTTGCTGTCATGATAAATGCTCTTTTTTAACACAAAGCATGAATCTTGCATGTGTTGATAATATGAATAACATAGAGTATATCTGAATCAGAGAATAATTACAGTATAAGTTTTCTAAATACAATAATGTGTGATTGCATGTTTAGTGATGAAAGTTTTGTGAGAATGTATCAATTTATTCTGAGATGTGTATAGATAACACCATCATAGTACTATAAATTGCGTAATCAAGGCGTTGTTGCTCTTTGGTCCACAAGACCACTTCATTTCATAGACAATGGGAGACATGTTGCCTCATCATTTGGTATTTTATCAGAATTGTACACATTAAAATTGATCAATATGTTTCGGTCTGATGATGCATGGCTCATGTCCCAACTATCAAAATATATGATGAATCATTTAAAACTAAAATATTAGATTCAACATTTGATTAGTCTTTTTGTTGATGTAAATCATGTATTTGACAAAAATCAGTTAAATGGACAAAATATGAAGAGTCTTCTCATCAAAACCAATTGGAAACTCCAGAGAGTTGTTCATAGCAACAAATTACATTCTTAGCATTTTTTTGTTCAGTCTTAAAACGTAAATAAGTTCAGAGTTTAAATTAATTTATTTCACATGAGTGCATTTTGCTTGGATTATTATGAAAAAATTCTTTGTCAATCTGTTGGTTTTATCTATTTTGGGTTACTTTGGAATTCTCTTTCTCCTTGTCACAATAGACATTAATCATTAATCACCATGCATCATTTAATTTTTTTTTATTCATATATATATATATATATATATATATATATATATATATATATATAGAAGTACTTTGATAAGTCGCATTTCATGTAGATTGAAAAATCATGGTTTGTTTCTTTTTTCTCCCATCTCTCTCATTGATGTAGCGGTACATAGTGTATCTAAAGATAATTAAAAAAATAATTTTTTTTATTGTGAATAAAGAACTCAAATTTTATTTGAAGTTGGTCATGAAACATACATGTAATTAAGTAATGTGTAAGAGAAGAAGTAAGGATATGCTTTTGAAGTTCTCATACACAATTCTGTGCCACTTGAAATTGGCTTATTTCACACCAAACACTTTTCTGCATCTGATAGTCATTTATACCTCTTTGTTCTTTTCTCTCTATATTTCTCCCTTCCTCTCTCTCTATCTGTATATCTGTCTCTCTGTCTTTGTCTCTGTCTCCCTCTCTCCCTTTGGACCTTGTGGCCTTTCTGAGGCAGCAATCTGCAATGTTCAGTTTCTTATATCTGACATATCCATGTAAGGAGGCATTCTATATGACCCATTTGAAAATCTTTTGGCAATGACAAGTTCTTGAAGTTAAGAGTTCAGAGTTAACTGCATTTGTAGCTTGGCACTAACTTATGTTTTTGTGGAGTGAATAAAAAATCAAGAATTTGGTCCTTAACTCTTCCAGGATTTTAACTTAAGACCCTCTGATATCAAGTCAAATGCCCAAACACTCAAGGACAAGGGTTTTTATTTTTACTGCGATAACTATTTTTACAGTCATATTCTAGCATGGAAAAGACATAGATGAGGCTCAGTTTTTTTTTTCTATGTCTTAGAACTATATGTAAAATTACTAATTCAAGAGAAAGCCTTCAGAATTTTAAAAAAAATTATTTTCCTTCATACTTCACCAATTTCGAGATGTGTAGTCTTTTTTTTATATACTTTTCAAAAACAATTTCAGGGCTAAAGAATGCAATCACCAATGGCAGGAAGACCACGGCCTGTGACAGCAACTGTGACAAAGCCCAAGTAAGCCTGCACTTTTTTAACTTGTCGTTTACTTTCTCATACAAGGAAATAATCTGACATAGGTGGTGATTTATCATTCTTTGATAATACTCTTACAGCTTGATTTTATATTATATAATGTATGTTTTTTTGCATTTTATTGCACCACAGTTAAGGCAGGTATAAGATATCAATATTCAAAAATCCTTGCATGGTTCCTTGACAGTATTAACTAACTACCAATAGAATTAGAGAAAATTTTTATTACCAACTTTATTTTCACTCTTTTTGGACATTTTCAATTAAATAAATAAACAGATTTTAAAACATGCTCTGAAGATAAAGAATTTAGAATTTGCTACCTTTTGATTTGTAAGACAAGTTCTCTACTCCCTGTAACGGAACATATGCTGGTCAATCTTGAAGATTAGACAAAACTTAACAATATGTCTGTCTGCTTGTATGTGGTGTGTCTCATGCATGTCACACTCAAAAAAGATATAGAATGCTGATTGTTATAAATCTTTCTTTCTTAAAGTTTTTCTCATTTATAACACCAGGGAGTGCCATTTAGATTTTATTTTCCTCTTAAGATGTTTGGTATAATGCAGCTGTGAGCTAGTATAATTTGATATTGATGTTATGCTATAAGTGCTTGAGTGATTTTAAAGACTTTTTTAAGCATATGAAAGAAAAACACTGAGCAGTGAAGGAGATAATTCGTTGTATCTCTGTGCATCCCTGCATTAGCCTTTGCCCAAAGAATTGCACTTAGTAAGAAATTTACTTGATCCTTTAAAATGGTTGATTGTTGTATTATTGTGACTCATATAATTTGTCATGTAGCCAGAATAATTTGAATTTCAAGTTTAGAAATATTGCACAGATTACAAGATTTTTGACAGATAAGCTAGATCTAAATTTTCTTTGAGTCTTTTTTTTTTACTTGCATTCATTTTCATTCAAATATGTTGTTATTTAATATTTTAATTCTGCTCTTTTGGTAAGGTGGATGACTATACCAAGCCCTGATGCCATACAAAGGATTAGAAGTAAGTCCCTTGAATCAAATGGCTCAACAGAATCGCTAACCTCATTTTTAGACCATGACAGCTACAACAGTGCATCTGAGGTTCATGACGACATCACTTCTGATGCTGCAGAAGAAAAAAACCCTACAAATGAGGAAAAGTCAAAGCAACCATCTGAAAAGCAGAAGCGATATAGGTAAGTGATTCAAGATGTGCTCATCAGGCCAGAATGGTTTTTACAATAGTAATTTCTATCTCAATCATTGTACCTGAGTTGTCACCCAAAACATCAAAATATCACTTTAAAATTCCAAGTGTGTGCTTCAAAATGGATGGAAAATGTTTTTTGTTTGGAGAAGCACTTGATGTAGAGAAAAGTTTCTAACTAAAGACTGGTCTTCTCAGTTGGGTCATGATAGAGCTGGTGAACTAAAGTAATAAAAATTCTAACCTCACGATGAACTAAATAACTACTGGATATGACAATACAATAGTTTTAGATATTTAAATAACAACCAGATTTTACTTCACATGTATGTATTAAAAACTAAATTCTAACACTTGGGTGACTAAAACTGATCAGACAAAGATTAAACAGAAATCTTATCTTTTGGTTTTCTTTATTTTTATATGTTATTGTACCTCAAAATGCCTTTTTCTTTCTTATGCTTATCTAAACAAGTTACTCACTAAGGAATAATTTAGGTCTTTTCTTGTTTTTCTTCCCAGTAGGAGGACAAAGACCAAGCCTGACAATGACCTCTCAGCATGGGAGAAATGGGTCATTCAGAAAGCAAAAGATGAGAGACAGAAAAAGCAGTCTGAGAAGCAGAAAAAGAGAGAGGCAAAATTGAAAAAAGAAAAGGAAGAAGAAGAAAAGCGTGAAAAGTTGTTAAAAGCCGAGGTCATGATGCAAGTTTGGTTAGAAAAGAAGAAACAAGCTTTAAATCAACAGAAAAAGATGGAGAGGGCTCGTGAACTTGAAGAGCAACGCAAGAAAGAGGAAATAAATAGACAAATTCAGCAAAAAGCCTCTGAGAAATTTTCTCAGTGGGAAGAGATGAAGCGCAAGGAAGAGAAAGAAAAAAGACAACAGATTAAAATGGAAAATGAACGAATACAGGAATTTGAGAAACGTAAAAAGGAAATAGCAGAACAGAAGTATCAAGAATGGCTCATGATGGCAAAAAATCGACCTAAATCCGCACCAAATAGCTTTGGCTACCTCTCAGGCAAAATGACAGGTGAGTGATAGTCTACTGTGTTTTTCAATTTAATAGTTCATCTCATTTGCTGATCCAATAAGCTCTTGAAAAATTTCGAGATAGCTTTAAATTAAAAAAAAAAAAATTAATTACTTGAAATGATTGTTTCATTTTGTGTTAATCTTAAAGGAACATAGTTGCACTTTCTTGGTACTCATTTTGCATCAGCTGAGAAAAACTGCACTTTAAGTTTAAGAGTATTTATTCATTGTTTAAGATATTGTTTGCATTTTACTCATTTGTTCAAATTAATTGCAAAAAAAAAGGTAATGTGAAAAAAAATTAAAATATTCATTCATAATCCAAAAAACCTTTGAGAGTGAAATAGCGATGAGCAGCACTGCTTATCCATATCCTGAATCGTTCCCGGCAGATGCACTGAATGTATACCTTGTTTTATCTAATTTGGATGGCTAATCAATGAGTTTCTTTTAAATACTTAATTGCTGAACATTTTAAGGCTCTATCTCATTTTTTTTGTATGGTTTTCCAGTGGCTCACAGTGAGATAAGTTTATCTTTATGCCAAGATGTGGTTATCAGTACTATGAATCACCTGTCACACACTAGATTTCAATAGACGTTTTGGCATTAATGCTTGAGCGTAGTTTGTTTTTTTAAAATACTCTATTCTAAAGGATGGTGTGGGTGTCAGCTCTCATAGTCAGTGTGTGTTTGCTGGAACATCACATCATATTCTGTTATTCAGTTCCTATCCATTTGAACAGGATAAGCATGATCTCTAGCCTCTTTGTGCTCTTTTTTTTTTTACTCCCGCAAAATTTCTATGAAGAGTTTTCTAAGCAGAGATGACTTTGCAATATGATCTTATTTATTTAACTATGTCTTTGTTGCAATTGTTCTATTTTTTGTTTGCTCTATTTTTTTTTCATTTCAAATCCTCTCATTCTATTTAGAGAAAGAATTAATACTGCCTATATATCTATCTGGCTGCTCCTTATTATGGGCCCATTATGACACCATTACTTCTGCTTTTCTTTAAAGAATTGTTTTTTTTTAAATTTTTTTTTTAAATGAGTCTTGTTGTCAAATACTTTTCTGTTGAAAATTGTCACGATAAAGGGATTCACAAAATCGCATTACAACTGTAATAAGCAGCTGAAGTCTGAATTTAGGCATAAAAATCTTTATTCATTTTTTTTTCTAGTAATAACAGGCAATCAATTTAAAAAGATAGTGAATGGGGACATGGTTACAATAAATACTCTTTAAGTAAAATTAAGTTATTTGTAAACTTTAAATTAGAGTAAGTCATGAGCACAATAAGAATAAGTCCTCAGCCTAACTATATTTAACCTTTTTGTTACACACCGCGGATACATGGGCAATAATTTCACTTCACAGATATAAAGAAAGTATGAGTTATCTTTCGTGTAACAAGGCAATCTTTATTATTTTGCCCTATTGTACTGTTATAAGATATAAATTGACATTCTAATTATTACGTCTATTAGTTCTTCATTGATAGTGAAACTTGAAATGCATGTAAAGAAGGCTTAATAGTGTTGAGGCAAAACTATAGAGTCACTAGGCTTCTTGCTGCTCTTGCTGATCACTTGCCATCTGCTGTGCAGAGATATCTGCTCCTATCACTGTGGCCAGTTGGGTTTCCTCTAACGTGTCTTCTGCTGCAGACTCAGCAGATGTTGGCTCCACCTCGCCTATAGTGACCTCTGGTATAGGTAGTGGAGATGGGCTCAGGTTTAGAGTTGCTTGGATAGCTTTAATGTCTGCGCTGTTGGTCTTGTAAAAAGCAGGCTTTTTCTTCATCTGGAGAAGCAATCCGCATTATTCATAGATTAAAACGAATGCAAGTCATTCTAAAAGGGCATGCAAAATGATATTATTTACTTCACCCATTGTAACGGTTTAACTGTTCTCTGTTACATTCAAAGTCAAGATAAAGTGGTTGACGTGCTCATCTATCGCTGTTATAGTTTATCCGTATAAAAGCCTTTGGGAGCTGAAAAAAACGAGCTCTAAAAAATCAGTTTGCATTTCTGAATGTGTGTAAAAGAGATCTATTGTGGGGAAAAAAAGGATCTCTTGATATGAATTGTTATAGCTAACCCCAGGTACATGGCACTAACCGCATCTCTGGCCTTTGGGCTTGCTCCTTTTGAAATGAGTAGTTCGGCCAGGTCTGGTGAAGTTCCCCATGCATAATGTAACGGTGTTCTGTTACACTGGAAGAAAAAAAAAAAGAGCGCAGTTTAGTACAGTGCCATTTGTTTCTGAGAGTGCATCTGCGGTACAATTGTGTGTGGCATCGATCAGAGAGTTAGCAGAGGGTTAAAACCACAAAGGCATTGTGTTGCTCAAGGTTGAGAACCGGGTGCAGATCAGAACGATTGCCAATGGATGCACAAAAATAAAATGTTTATCAGTTTCTATCGACAAACGTCCACGTACATTATCCCGCGCTTTGAGCGAGTCTGGGAAGTTGGAGGCGAGGTGTGTCACTAGTTTGCCCGCACGAGCCAGTACAGCAAGGTGCATCAGAGAGCGACCGGACTCGTCCTTGGCCTTCACCAACAGCGGCTGAGCATCCACAGCCTCTTGGGCCTCTGTCTCCCCCTGCTCCTCCCTGCTCGTCACGCTCTTCATGGTCGATAGGATGACTTCCTGATTGCATGAGATCACAAGGGAGCTCGTTTAGCAGACTGATAGACATGAATAAATGGTCTAATGCATTTGCCGACAATCTTTAAAAATGCAGTTTGGATCATTAAGTTTGAAACTTTTTAAGCCTTTGGTCGACAAGCATTCAAGGGTGGTGGCAAAAATATTTCCTTTGCAAAACTTGTCTTTGTATGTATTGGCAAATTATTTCAGGTGCACTGCACCAAACATTGAATCTTTTAAAATAAGGCTTAATTGAAGATATGGCTGTACTTAATTTTTCTAGTTTCAGTTTGGTCACTTGTCCATATGATATAGTTGAGGTGAAACTTCAGCATTATCACAAGCTCTTCACACCGCATATAATTTATTTCAAAATTGTGTAAGTGTATACACGAAAAGCATTTTGAACATTGCTCTCACCTTCAGGCCGGAGAGCCTATCTAGACAGGCCTTGGTGACTTCAGGCAGGCCACTCTTTTCTACGCTGTCCAACCCGTCAAAACCATCCAAAACAAGCTGCTCCAGCACATCCTCCCGCCCGTCCTCGAGGATCTTCTGTAGATAATTGTCTGAGGGTACGACATACATCACAATCATGTGGATTTGATAAGTTGGGCCGATTATTCAAAAGATAAAAACTGATCCGCCGTTGACGGCCAAAGAGACTCATTTCTAAGTCGGAGAAATATTGATGTTTTGAAAAATTAAAAAAAAAGAATCAAAATCACGAGGAATTATCTAAAGGCAAAGTAGCCTGTAAAACATATTAATTTTTCTTACCTATAGCTTGCACAGTTTCCTTTTGTCCCGCTTCGTGGGCTACATCCCTGGCAGTTTTGCCGTTGATGTCCCTGTCTGCAATACTGTAACCGAGCTGAATGAGCGCAGCGAAGTCCATACCTGAAAAATACCAAGTTTTAACCATAGCATAATTTGTTTAATTCATTATTTGCTTTATAGCTCTTTCCATTCGTCATTGATATTTTGAAAATGGTTGGTGTTGTACTTTTCTCCTAGTTTTCTTGATTGTCTTAGCTTTTTAAAAATATAATTTAGCAGCAGCTCTGAGGAAATGTAAAAGCCAATTATTACGTTTAAGTGTGACACTGTTTTTTTTTTTTTTTTTTTTTTTTTTTTTTTTGAGGGGAGGGGGTGTCCATGCTTAGGCTGTTAAATAATAATATGTAGTGCCGTAGTTTAAGCTAATCAATTTGCAGGCCTTCCCACCTTGTTGGGCGGCCAATTTGTGGAGCTCTGTCTGGCCAGTCCAGTCTCGGTCCTTCACCGAGGTGTCGTCGTCCTCCTCCCCATCGTCATCATCATCGTTTGCGGTCTCCTCCGCCTCCTCGCTCACTGTGGGCAGCGCTGGTTTCTGCGCCAAGGCAGACTCTTTTGCACTGAATTGATAAAATAAGACGCTACTGTATAGTAAATGTTGTATAGTCTGCGATTTATTTTCACCCTGTGGAGAAAGAAGTTTGAAAAAAAAAAGCTGATTTGGTGCAGGTACTGCATTAACTATTCAGAAACCATTTTGCTTTAGAAAATCCTTATGATGATTTTGATCATTAAAAGGAGAACTCATTGTGTGATGAAAATGAAATAGAAGGAGAATTCTTGGAGTTGTTAAACATGAGTATAAGAGAGTGTAGGAGTGCACTATGTCTAGTAATTAATAGCTCTTCTGTGACTTATGGTTGCTTTTCTAAACAAGATTTAATTCTTAAATCATGTGATTAAACTCTAGTTCTAACTGATTGGTCGCGGTACATAACCTTGAAAAACATTTTTTTTTAATAAAGGTCGCCGTTATCTTCTAAAGATACATATTTTGTTCTTTTTATTTCCATAAAATTTACTGTGAATATTTCAAAACTGAGTTGCACTGGAGGAGAGGGAGAAGGCTTAAAAAGTTGCGATAATGCTGCTGAAAACAGCGATTCCAAGAAACGAAACCCAATGCTTCCAATCTATTGATCATAACAAACCTTCTCAATAGCTCCTCTTGCTCCTTCTTCTTTCTCTCTTCCTCCTCAATCCTTCGTTTCTCAGCCTCCTCCTCCTGGTATCTCCTTAACTCCTCCATCCTCTTGAATTTGAGTTCCTCTTCTTTCATTAGACGAGCCTCCTCATCACGGATAGACTTCAACAGCTCTTCTTGCTGGATACAGCAGAGGAAAACAATGGGAGATTTTTTAATCTTTTTCATTGTTGCTTAACACAAATATAATTGATTTATGTTCATCAGCTTTCATGCTTAATTACAAACGCAGTACATCTGTTTTTTATCCGGTTCTTATTTATTTGTAATAGTTTAATTGCCGCCCTTGTTCTCGGCCAAACCGGTTTCATAGATCTGAGGATATTACGTCCCGTGAACTGAGCATAGTCGTTGATAGTGATGTTGAAATTGTATTGCGTAGTAATTGTGTGCACATTTTGTTCAAAATCGAATCCAAAATATATGTTTATATTATTTTTCTTTTTTTACCAAGTACTAATATTGGACCTATTTGCATATTCAATTTCCGCCACATGATCATCGTTTTATAGCATTTCCTATGGGCAAACTCTCAAGGAATTTGATCTGGAGTTTCCTTGAATAGAAATCCACCCATGAGCAACAGAAATGACGTACAACAGGCGAGCACAAACCTTTCGACTGAAAGCCTCGTCTCGCCGATACTTGTAGAGCCATCGGGCTAGATACTCTATCGGGTCCCATGGTCGGACCTCAGCTATTTCTGCCAGAGCCCGGGTGAGCGCTTCTCCCAGGTGCTGCGCGATGTAGCGACCGTCCACCGTGGAAGGGGGCGGAACAGGCGGGTCCCGGCGAGTGCTTGGGCGAGCCACATACATCTCCATGGGCTTGATTTTCTTGGGTCCAGCTGGAGCTGAGAAGATTTCGGCACGCTCTAAATAACTTTAAAGGTGTCGTTGAATTAGGAACGAGACCAGTGGAGCATGAGCGAAAAGGACTACACGATCTGTGAGAGTATCCAATTCATTAGACTAACGGTACTTGAATCGACAGCCTAGGTTTTAAACCGTGTGTTAGTTATTAAAGTTCCAATAAAAAAAAGTATAATGGGCATTGCAAATATAGAAAGTCGAGTGTGAGCTAAAGTACTCTAACCAAATGTATACTTTAATGAAGACACGGCAAACGTAAGTAAGGACATATTCTGCCAAACTGTAGTAATTGATTTACTACTTAGTAAAGACTGAGAAAATTTTAAATGCCATCAAGCAAATATTACTATTTAGGCGTTGTCTTGGTGAATTTACGTCGCCCAAGTTGCCCATAGATTCTTCCACATAGACGGCGGGTCATTGTTTGCTTCTGTCAAGCCATGAACGAAGCTTGTTAGATAGAATCTGGCTCCACCAGCATATATAGAAACACTTGAAAACTTCCTCATAAACAGTTCATATTCTCCTGATTTAGCTATCTATCTGATAGATGAATAATTTATAGTGTTCCACTTTCCAGGCATTGATTATGAATTCAACAAGGTTGGATTATTTAGAGAATAGCGATACATTAGCAGTACCTCAATTGACAGTGCGTTATCTGTTTGTAAAGTCACTTATTAAGTACAAGCGCCATAAAATGATCGAGCCAGTTACCTTTCGCCTCCGCAGAAGGGGCTGAAGCTTCAAATTCTGTGCGTGCTTGTTCTGAATCATCTTCCGCCTTGTCTAATTGGTCCAATGTCTTTTCCTCACTGGTCTCTGGTTTGCCTTCTTCAGCTGCGGGCGTTGGAGAAATTGACTTAACCTTTAGCTGTTGCTCAATCTTAGCTTTAGCTTCTTCTAGCAAAAGTTCGTTGGGCTCTGCTGCATAGTCAAGAGGAGATTTCCCCATCTTTTTCACGAAGAAACAAAGACAAATGGCGTGTGAAGAAAGGATCATAGCATGAGAAAAAAATTGAAGCGAATTTTCAATTGCACAATAATCATTTTAAATATAAAATTATATTATTTGCTCTTTGTTAGCCATAATTTAATAGCCTTAGTTTGTCTTAGGCGAGACATAATTTGTGTTAGAGGAGAAAATAGTTAAAAAAACCAAAGTACTTAATTATATAGAAACTTTTACCGCGTCTAAGAGAGAATCTCCTGCTTGAGCATTAATCAGCGTCTGATATATCTCAAGCCCTGGGGGACACATAGCAGCATAGTGTAGTGGCGATCGTTTCAGCTGAAAATGTCCCAAAAATTTATTTAACAGTATATATATATATATATATATATATATATATTTATATTTATTGGTTTTACTTTTATATATACATGTAAATGATTATATACAGCATCTTCTGCTTGCAAAACTGCATGCTTTTCTTATATAAGTAAAAGAATTAGAGACTACAGTTTGATTACGAGAAAACAAGCAATCGTTTGGCCTTCGATGCATCACCGGAGAGGACGCTAATTATGAAACCAAGACTTTCACTTTGATAGCTGTTTTTTTTTTTTGTTTGTTTAACATGCTTCCACTGTTACTCACATAGTCCTGAACGTTGACACTGTCGGGCGCTATGGCCAGGATGGTGTCGACGATGGCAGGCCTCTGATAGATGACTGCTTGGTGCAACAATGGCATCCCTTCTTTAGTGTAGCCCTTGATGAGGGATCCCAAATCTTTCAAATGTTCGGCCTCAACAGGCTCACTTCCCCCGCGAATACGATTGGAGATTGCCTCCTGCTTGCTCTGTAAATTAAGGATAATATAGAGAATAAGGTTGAATGAGAGAGACAATTAGACAAAGAAGGACCAGAGACAGGAGGCACGTAAGTTAGTAAAATAATTATCTATGTCAATTTTAAGTGTATTAACTTTCTGGAAAAAGATGTTAAATGCTGGCTGTTTAACACATTTTTTTTCGGGAGTCGCCATTCCTGCCACTCAATATAAAAAACAAAGGACAAAGAAAATGCATGGTTCAGGTTTAAAAAGGACCGAGGAAGCCTCGAGAGGAAAGAGTCAGTCTCGAGGGGAAAGAGTCAAAGAGGAATGGTAGGAACATTTCGAGAAAAGGCTTATTGAGTGTTTTGCTAAACTATACCTGCGCCTCGATCAGCTGGACCAGCTTAGCCTTCACGTCCTCCGACAGACCGGCCATTTTCTCGAGCATCTGGTGAGGTGGAGGCGAGAACTGCTCCAGCTCGCAGCCAGCCATGGCGAGCTCCTCCAGCCGCTGCAAGTCTCCCTGCTCCAAAACTGGACCAAGCACGGCCTGCACAACTCTCTCAACTCCGCTCTCTGTAGACGAGGCCAAAAGCGCGCTGATGCCGCTCTCGCCTTGGTAATCACGCGCCGCGGGGTCGACTCCCTTCGCGCTCAGAGCCTTCAACACGTCCACGTTCTCTGGCATGTGGTGAGCTGCTGCGTGGAAGAGCGTTCGTCCTTCAGGACTTGTCAGGCTCCCAGGGCCGTCCGCAGCTAGCGGTTCAGATATAGCATTGAGCAGATCTAGAGCTGTGGATCCGTCACCAGCTGCTATAGCTTTGGCTAGAGCAGAGTCTTCCATTGTGGCTATCTGTGGAATGTTATGTGTAAGGTCGCCATCGAGTTTTAATTTACAAAAAAAAAATTGTTTTACTCAATTCAAATTTACAAGACTTTTGAAACACAATTACCACTTTCTTCTTTATGGAAAAAAATATTGTGCATGCTTGCAAGAGCGAATCCTTTAACTGGAAAGAGGTAGAGTCTATCATAGTGACTTAAAATCTGATATAGATAAAGAGGTACGAACAATTTAGAATATGTAAACTAACAGTGGGCTGGTATTGAAAGCGACAAAAAGCTAAACTGTCACGAGACTAAATAAATTATAATGAGACTGAATCATTTTTGCCGAAACAAAGACAACTGCGATTATATTGACACAGTTTAGTGAAATGACAGACAAATAAAAGTCTATATATCACGAACATACGTAATTATGATAATGATCCATGTTTGTTGCAAAAGAAAAAAATTGTTTTTCAATCAAAATTAAACTCGTTTAAGTTTATGCAAGATATGGAGACAGCAGCATTGGAAGCAACAATTTAATAAATTTAGTTTAAAAAATTAAGCCTTGAATTTTATCTCTCCGCATTATATTTATAAAATATGTTTTAGAATAACATTACTAACAACTAGTTAAATTTTCGACTGCAATATGAAATTTAAAACCACTGGTAGCATGGAAGCTTTATTCAAACTTAACACTGAAGACAATAAAACATTTCATTTCCAATAAAATACTTCGCGTCACTACCTCTCAGTCTTACCAAAGAGATATGCACAAAATCAATTGCAGCACAGGCTATAAAATATCCTCCCGCTTGATGAGGGTAATTGCAATAGACCCACTTCTTCTTCTTCTTCTGGTAATTTCTTTTTATGTGAATTGTTTTCCCTAAAGAACGCCCTGCGTCGATACAAGTCCCAATGAGACTCAGCAATATCAAAGCCCTTTTTCAGATCGTCCTACAACAGTTGAAGTAAAAGGCAGAGGTGTAACGGCCTCGATTGTCATGTTGTGTTGGTGTATTTTTAGACATAAGGACACATTTCTAGTAAAGGAAACTTAAATTTTGGCTAGGGCGAGTGACGTATTGGGGTGTATTGAGCGTAACGCGACTCCAGAGCTCGATACTCGATCCAGACCTTGCCTGTTGTGTTGCCATGGGTGAAAGTAGAAGGAGGGTCAATGTTGACCTTAGAAACTCCTGTCGATAGATTATTGGGTCGACCAGTCGCATATCGTAAAGTAGAGCGAGAGCGGTCGGTGTTTGAGGAATTCGGCATAATGAAATGGGAAAAAAAAAGAAGGTAACGGGGGAACCGGGAGCCGGTTTCGCGCTTAGAATGGTGGACAGAATAAAAAGTTGGCAGCCCACTAAGGGGGAATAGGACAATACCGATTTGTTTGCGAGCCGCTTGAGTGAGAAAGCACAATTCAGTGCCGTTCTGTTTTGATGTTGTTGCGCGCTCTGCCAGTAGGGGTAGCTCCACGCGTTATTGTGAGTGGTTAAAAAAAAAAGAGGGAGTGCGGGAGGAGGACGACAAAATATTCAAAAAGCGGTTAGAAATACCTGGCTTTTGATCAACAATAGATTCAAGTGCTTGACAATCAATTGATCTCGGAGAGAGCGGACTGCCGCTGTCCGCAGCAGACGCTAGCACGGTCGAGTGGAGCGCAGGTTGTCTGGTCGTTATCGGCTTCCTACGTCTACACACTCTGGCTCTCTAAAGGCAGCAAAGAGGTCTCTGTCCAAAGACTTCTCCTTTTGTGATTGCACTATGTTTTTCATATTGTTTATTACAAGATCGTTTCATTGCCTTACATTGCACTGGGATATTGCTTTATACGATCGTTTAAGCTGGTCCGAAAATCACTTATGTCCATTCGATGGAGGCAAGCGCGCTGATTTGCTAAAGCAAAAAATTTTTTTTATAAATCTACATGTACATCAAATTATCCATAATTGAAACGGGAACGGAATCTTAAAAGTGAAGTAAAAAAAAAACAAAACAAAACAAAACAAAATCAACCAACAAAAAACGAAGAAAAAAAAAAGAACGAAAATTTAGTCATAAACACAAAATGTATAGAAGTCGAATCGATCACACGTTGATTAATCCTTTGCCATGTTTGTGACAACCTTTACACAGTCTAGTATGTTGTAGTAGAATTTGCAAGTATGTTGACTTGTAAAAAACAGATTCCACTGGTCGAATGAACTCTACATGCTTTTAAGAGAGTTTAACTCCATAAGTTGAAACACGTTTCAACGTGGCTTGAATTGATACATGGTATAAACTTTTTTAAAATAAAAAAAAAGAAAAATGTTATATCATTGTACTCTTAGCCTAACAGGGACCAATTATCAATTCGAGGCTAAGCATTCTTGACAAGATCCTACCTGGATAGGAAATAATCAGAGGTTTCTGTTCTTGAACTGTTAAAAACTATAAAATTATAAACAACTTTCTAAAAGGAGCTTCCGGAAATCTTATTTATTTCCACGGGCCAAGTTATCGCCACTTGATTCAAGCACTTTCATTGCATTCCTTCATTTGTTTTCCTATTGTGTAAAAAAAAAAATCTGCATCCAATAGTGTTCTTTGAAAATGCTGTTCTGATATTTTCACTTTGGTTCACTTATGCCTCTGTTTGTGTGTGTGTGTGTGTGTGTGTTTATTTTGTTCGTTTGTTGTTTTTTTTTTGTAACTTATTTTATTCCGTATTTATTCTTCTTCATCATCTCCTCTGCCTATTTCACCTTCTAAAATTCTTTTGTGCCTGCAACTTAGTATCAGCTGTGGGTGTAGTTTATTTTTCAGGAAAGCAAATTATGTCAGCTTAAAAGATACTACATGTAGTTTTTATATAGTTTTCAATTTTTTTTTTTTTTGGATTGGTAATCAATCTTGATGAAATGATTTGATTGTTATCGTCGTTCTGTAAGCAAATATAAAACTATGGGTCTGTGTGTCGTTTGTGTTCTTGTTAAACCATTTTCAAACCGAATTCCCGCTATTAGACATAGAAGATTTATCTTCTCTTTATCTTCCTCCTCCACACAATTAAAAAAAGTTAGGCTAAGTAAGTTAATGATACATGCGAATGAAAAGTAACGTCATAAGGAAATATAATTTGTGAGAAGGGAAAAAAAAGTTTGCAAAAGTATGTGTGTAACATTTTTAGACACATGCCTTTTGGATGTGATTTTTTATGATTCTGTTTTAAATTTCTGACTTTTGTATCTATGTATGTATTTTTAGCCAGCTCTATCGCCCACCATCCATCCTTTCTTTGTGGAAAAAGATCATAACACTGTCTCAGTGTCTGGGTTCAATTAATTATGAAATAATGAAACAAACATTATTGATCAAATTTGTCAATATAAATGAGCACCAGTTTGTGTTATAATTGGTTCCTCGGTGTAGGCTATCGAAGTACTGACAACATGTCCTATTTTATAATACATGTTTATTTCGATTGGTCATTATAACCGAATGAGTGTATCTTTCAATGGTATCTTCATTCAAGCACCTAAGGTATATTTTTGTTTACTTTGTTACAGGTTACCACGACCGCAGCGCCTATCCCCAACCGTCCTTTTACAACCCTATACCGTGGCATGCCCCTTCTGTCCCATCAACCATCGACAAAGCAGACAAGACGAAGCGAGCTAAGGCTAAGCCTTACAAGTGGAATCCCGACAAATATTTCTAGAGATCTTAGTTTTAATACCTGTAGAGTCTAGTTTCTTTCAATAAAAGCCGTTTGCTGGCTGCCCTCTCTGTGGGGTTTTATAGCGCCAGGCCATAGAACGTTGTCCATCACGCCAGGGCAAGTGTTAAAGTTGAAACTTTATAGAGTTGGATGAGATGAAAGTGATAGGCGATTTTCTTTGCTTGCGATTGGCATAAGTGTGAAAATATTGAAGTTTGACTGTTGTTAACGTTGATTGTGATGTCACGGGAAAGAAGGTGAATCATAAGTTGACATATCCGTCCGAAATCGATCACTGCCTTTCTATGTTTTGTCTCGAAATAATGTTTTCGTTACTATTCTCCAACCTTCGCCTGAGTCATAGTTTGAATAGCTGAGTAGTGATGCTTGTAAAAACTACCAGAGATAAAGTTAGATGTTTAAAAAATTTGGACTTCTTCACCTGTCCAGTTTTCTTTGCATCTACAGAAAGGAAAAAAAAAAGCGTGTAATTTTTGCTTCCTCAACCAATAACGTTGTTTGCCTATTTTCCAAAGATGCTGAAGTTGACTTAGGCGATTTCAAAGAGGTTGAACCATTTCGATCTGAGACTAACTTAGAATCACCGAGGCAGTTTCCAAGTATGGTGGGTAAGATTAAAATTTGATGTTATATGAAAACCGAGCATGGGATCTTTATTTATATAAAGACTTTTTTCTTGTTTCTTCACATCATACCAATAACGTGGTCCGGCAGTATCGTACTAACTACATGTGTTTTAATTCAGGGAACACGCGATTGTTCTTGTTACGTAATAGAAATGTTTGTTTAAAAATCATATTTTTAAACATTAGAGATTGTCACCACAGATTATAAAACCTTATTTTCATTGCTTAGTCATCACTCACTCAACTGTCAGTCATATTTGAAAATTTTAAATCATACATTACTTTATGTCTTGAAGTCTTATAGTCCCTTTTGTAGATTTGTAGCTATTTAAATGCCATTTAACATAAATGATAAATGTAGTCAGATCCATGAATGATCGTCGTTTGTTTCCTAATTTTCTTTCAATGATATTAGTTAAATGCTATAAAGTTTTATCTTATGTAGCTGCTCTGATGAAGTGCTCGATTAACCTGGATGGAAAAATTGTTTTTCAACTCAATTCTGTGATAAAGACTTTTTATGCATCTCATTATTTCTTATATTATGTCAAAGCACACTGTATACAAGTATGA
>JAWDGP010000284.1:327500-345845 GCA_033675545.1 Elysia crispata
GGCCAGCTCGAGAGGAGTTTGAAACTCTGTAAAACTAGAAAATTCGCCCAAGGGCTTGGTTATACCGTACAAAGGGTTCAATATTCCGTTGATGACTATTTCGACCCGGGCCTCTGAGGGTCGGCTGCTCGCTGTCGTTATAGCCAGACTCATATACTTGAGTCGGCCCGAGACCGCGAGGGGATATCCTCGATCGCTGTTTCCACCCGACACACCGTTCCCGAAAGACCACTCATATTCTCCCTCCTTCAGAGACCCGTACTCTTCTGCGTAGACAGTGATTAATGGCCTACGAGCCCTCCGTTCCGACTTTAAAGCTTCCATGATTAAGTCTAGTACATGGTAAGAAGAGATAGCCTCATCGCTGTATGATGTCGTACCCGTAGGTTGAGTCAGGGGCAGCCCGCGAATCATCCCCCCCGCCATTTTCAGGTCGCCCGTCATGGTGTCGCCCGTTTTTAGGACACGGAGGGCGAGCTGTTCGTCTACATAGTCCTTTTTTGCGTAGTCTCCAGCTGTGTCAGGCCCGCGGTGGATTCTATCACCGGTGATACTCATTTTTGGCGGCTGCTTGAAGAAAGGTATTAACAGGTCAAGTTCAATTAGGAGGGATACCGTCGCGCCCGCTATTTTGGGGTTGTGCGTGACTGATTTGAAGTTGATGGTATCTCCTTGCACCAGTTCTAAAGGGGTTTCAAAAATAGAAACACCAGAGATTTGACCTGCTAATCTGGTCGCGCCATATGACTTGTTTTCAATTCCGTTGACTGAAATATTTACACTGGCGTCGGAGACTCCGTTGTGAGGTGCTGTTGTAGACAGACCCATACGGAGGACCCTACCTGCGGCCAACATGGGGTAGCCCCCATTCGCATAGCCCCTAGCCGCATCGCTGCCAAACGACCACTCATATCGCTTATCCACCATCGATCTCTTATTTTCGGCCCATACAGTTATCAAAGGATTACTCTTAACCATGGTGTCGCCCGTCTTTAGGACACGAAGGTCGTCCTGAGCATCGACGTAGTCTTTTTTGGCATATTCTGATAAGTCGGAAACTATTTGGGCCTTAAAGTGCTTTAAAGCCTCGCTGATGGTGCCGTCCTGTGCATCGACGTATTCTTTTTTGGCATATTCTGATAAGTCGGAAACTATTTGGGCCTTAAAGTGCTTTAAAGCCTCGCTGATGGTGCCGTCCTGTGCATCGACGTAGTCTTTTTTGGTATATTCTGATAAGTCGGAAACGAGTTGGGTCTTAAAATGCTTTAAAGTCTCGCTGATGGTGCTGTCCTGTGCATCGACATAGTGTTTTTTGACATATTCTGATAAGTCGGAAACGAGTTGGGCCTTAAAATGCTTTAAAGCCTCGCTGATGGTGCCGTCCTGTGCATCGACGTAGTCTTTTTTGGTATATTCTGATAAGTCGGAAACGAGTTGGGCCTTAAAATGCTTTAAAGCCTCGCTGATGGTGCCGTCCTGTGCATCGACGTAGTCTTTTTTGACATATTCTGATAAGTCGGAAACGAGTTGGGCCTTAAAATGCTTTAAAGCCTCGCCGATGGTGCCGTCCTGTGCATCGACGTAGTCTTTTTTGGTATATTCTGATAAGTCGGAAACGAGTTGGGTCTTAAAATGCTTTAAAGCCTCGCTGATGGTGCTGTCCTGTGCATCGACATAGTGTTTTTTGACATATTCTGATAAGTCGGAAACGAGTTGGGCCTTGAAATGCTTTAAAGCCTCGCTGATGGTGCCGTCCTGTGCATCGACGTAGTCTTTTTTGGTATATTCTGATAAGTCGGAAACGAGTTGGGCCTTAAAATGCTTTAAAGCCTCGCTGATGGTGCCGTCCTGTGCATCGACGTAGTCTTTTTTGGTATATTCTGATAAGTCGGAAACGAGTTGGGCCTTAAAATGCTTTAAAGCCTCGCTGATGGTGCCGTCCTGTGCATCGACGTAGTCTTTTTTGGTATATTCTGATAAGTCGGAAACGAGTTGGGCCTTAAAGTGCTTTAAAGCCTCGCCGATGGTGCCGTCCTGTGCATCGACGTAGTCTTTTTTGGTATATTCTGATAAGTCGGAAACGAGTTGGGTCTTAAAATGCTTTAAAGCCTCGCTGATGGTGCTGTCCTGTGCATCGACATAGTGTTTTTTGACATATTCTGATAAGTCGGAAACGAGTTGGGCCTTGAAATGCTTTAAAGCCTCGCTGATGGTGCCGTCCTGTGCATCGACGTAGTCTTTTTTGGTATATTCTGATAAGTCGGAAACGAGTTGGGCCTTAAAATGCTTTAAAGCCTCGCTGATGGTGCCGTCCTGTGCATCGACGTAGTCTTTTTTGGTATATTCTGATAAGTCGGAAACGAGTTGGGCCTTAAAATGCTTTAAAGCCTCGCCGATGGTGCCGTCCTGTGCATCGACGTAGTCTTTTTTGACATATTCTGATAGGTCGGAAACGAGTTGGGCCTTAAAATGCTTTAAAGCCTCGCTGATGGTGCTGTCCTGTGCATCGACATAGTGTTTTTTGACATATTCTGATAAGTCGGAAACGAGTTGGGCCTTAAAATGCTTTAAAGCCTCGCTGATGGTGCTGTCCTGTGCATCGACATAGTGTTTTTTGACATATTCTGATAGGATCGTGCCAATGTCAGGCCCCGGGCGGCGGATCCTCTCGCCGAAGATACTCATTTTCTGGCGACGAGTTCAAGCGCAACGTGGATCGGGAGGTCTTGGTTGGAAATTTTCCCATTTGCATCCCTAATCGAGACCTTCAACTCGCTTATCGTTCCATCGCGAAGGCGTTTAAATTCGGGGCACTCCATTCGGACCGTGTTAATGTCCCCGAAGGCGTGTCGCCCCAACCCGACGCAGGCCAGGAGTGTCGAAGGAGCCCCATCGGCGATATTTCCGGATGTGTTGAGTTCTTCGAGATGGACCCACAGCATTTGCCGCGTCGCAAAGTTTACAGGGCGATCGCCCGTATACACACCGGCGTCGAGCCAGACTCCGCCGAGGCCGTCGTCCAGGCCGAGAAGCGCCAGCAGGCCATCGGATAGAAGGATTTCCCACCCGGGGGCGACTGTTAGGGTGATCAACCCGTTCTCTCCACAGACCGTTAGCGTGTGGCTGGCCCCCTTGAGAACCTCCTGTAGCCGGTCGAAACCATACAGGCCGGGCGGGATGGTGAGGGATTCTTCTACTGCGGTGTTTTTCTCCCCTTTTTCTATATTGTACCACCCAGCGGCGAAGGTTATCGATCGCAAACCAATGGCGAGGCGCCCATCGCGGTTGTCGATGCACCGCAGGAGGGGGATTGCTTCCCCCCTTTGAACGTTCGAAAGCGTGTGGAACATGCTGTCCCAATATGAGTTCGACTCCCAGGTCTAAAAGTAAACCGGCGTGGTACCATATAGACAAGGGCGCGCTCGCCGTCTCAAGCGCCCTCGATAACGCTGTCGCAAAAATCCTCGCAAACGACCTCGCTCGCAAAACGCTGTGGGTATTAAAGCTTTCAAGTTTAATAGTGAAGCCAAGTACCATCCCGGCCTCCAACATGTCGCGTCCCACGATGTGGGCGATCTTCGAAAAGGCCGGGTTTATGTCCAGGCCGACGACCCGCAGAAATGGTTCGAGGCTAAGTACCCCGATATCTTTGAAAACTACCCTCTGAAGGTGTCTTCAGAAAAACAGGTCCAGGCTTGGCGTTCAACCCCGATGCAGTTCTGGCAGAACCAGTTAAACTTCGCCATTTGGTGCGCCACCACAGGTTGTGGAGTTTCGGTGGAGGACCATTTGTCCTCCACCGATGTCTTTCTGCAGTCATTCTTCCGATTCCATGTCTACTACCAAATACGGCGTATACTGAAAGAGATACAGGCCCCACTACCCTACGATGAGACATGGGATATGGTAAACAACTCTTACGACCGCGGGGGGTACGAGAGAATTTGCCGCGAATTCGTTGTCTCCCCGCACTCTGATTGGAAGGTCAGTGGCTTCAGCTGGGGGCTCGGTCGAGCCTACATGCACAACATCAAGAACGGACAACGCCACTCATTCGTTGTTGGGGAGTATGACCCGAGCAGATTAGCGTTTGCAGAGAGTAAACAAAACCCCGTTTTTCTATTAATGCGCCCCCACATAGACTACATCAAACAGGATGCCGCCGGAGCAGACAAAGCCTGGAAGTCTTTCATACTCAACATATCAAATGGCTTCACCCGTCCCGGGGTCGGTAGGTTGAATGAAAGTATCCGGACTTACGTGTGGGCCATACTCGGCGCCCAGGGCCAGACTCGCACAAACATTCTAGGCGCCGGGGAGGCCATCGATGCGCAAAAACAGTTCCTGGCGAACGTTGAGGATGCCATTAATTCTCCTGTGGACATCCCCTCATCAATAACCCGTTATCAGGAAGTCCTACAGTATGCCCGCTCGGAGGTTAACTTCATCTTTGGGGAGGGCCTCTATATGGCCCCAGGCGACATGCGCCTCCGCGTGGGTAAGATAGCAGGCTACAACAACAAAATCATAATCGCCACCGGCACACAGAACCTGGGCCTCAACAAAGGCCTAAATAAGGGTGCCACCCCACCAGACGCCGCAAATGATACCGGTGAAAAGGGGCTCGTTATACCGATGGGCGCCGACTCACCGTCAGAGGCGGCCACCAGCCAGCACCCAGCCACCGCAAAGCCGACCCCCGCTACAACAACGGCCGCAGACAAAGCAGACCACGAGGCCCACGAGGACGAAAAAACAGCCCTCATCGTGGGCAGTATTGCCATCGGCCTAGGACTGCTTTGGTTTCTTAGGTAGCAGCCACTCGCGTGCCGCCACAAGCAGTAATCCCCCGACAGCCAGAAGAACAGCCCAAAGATTACTAGATAACCAGACCGCGGTTTTCCCGAGGAGAGACAGGAGCCAGGAGACGATCGAGCCAATGATCCCCGGGAGGGCGGCGGCCGCCTTGCCAGCCAGTTTAGCCAGGATTCTTCCGAGACTTTGGAGTTGTTTTTTGATCCACTCTTTGGCCCCACCCTTACCAGGCGGCTGCGGTGGCTGTGGCGGGGCGGCGCCACCCCCAGAACCACCCGTGAGAGCGAGGACTATTGTAGAAATAGTCATCCCGAGTGCCGTGAGAATGGACGCGATCGTGATTCCCTGCTCACGAAAGAGGGTGCGGATTCGCTCGGCGAGGGTTTTGTCCTCGTGTAGAATCCGGTGCAGGGTTTCACGTATACGGCTGATCTGGGACCGGAGAGCCTCCCTGGTGGCCGAAGTGGCCTCAAGGCGGGCGGCCCTTTCATCCTGCAGTTTACGCAGGCGTTCGGCAATGCGGTCTTTAGTAGTTTCGTCAGTGGCCGCTTCTAGCTTGCTCCTCTCCTCGGCAATGTCTTTATCCAGTTCCGAGAGCTTGGCGAGGTTGTTCGTGTGTTCCCCTCGGGACCTTTCTAGGGCCTTGCATATGCCTATTATATCACGGGAGGTATATCCCTCCCTAGCGAGGACAGCGATGATTTTTTGTGTGCTTTCAACGGCTTCGTCTGCCGCCTGCTCCGAATCTTCAATCGGGGCTGTTTCTAAGGCCGAGTCCGCCGCTCAACTGCTGGTCGCTTTTTTTTTGCGGAGGATGCTTCCGCCTTTTTTGACATTTCAGGAGTCCAATTCGAGAAACCCAGACCCTCTCGGACTGCATTCACCCCACCTTGCCTGGCTACATAGTCGGTAGCTTGTTGGGCCTTCCCGTTCTCTCATTTATAATGTTGATCTTGGGATAGCCTTTCAGGCGTAAGCGGAAAATACGGGTACCATCGACCACAAATTTGGACAAATCTGTTTATATCCCGTCCCACGGATGGCTTGATATTTTGATCCTCCACCAGCATTCGTAATAGTCGTCTACCGCTGACGCGAGGATTTTTTGATCCAGAGTCAGCCCATTGGTAGTAAAGACGTCGGTATCGTCGGCGGGGGTGATGATGAATGAGGTTTCAGCTTCGGCATCGTCAAAAATGTCATAATCAATTTCATCGTCAATGCCATCCTCAATTTCATCGTCGTTTTGACCAAATTCATTCATCTGGATGTCTTCGAAGATGCCCGCCATGGTGTTCTTATATTGAAGATCAGTTTACCCAAGTTCAATATATCATGGCTTCGAGCGCATACGGGAAAAAACTCAATCCTTACCGCCGTCTCCGCGAGCCCCTCGGGGTCAAGGCTGTGCGGCAGTCAGTTGTTGTCACCAACAACCCGTCGGCGATTGATCAGAACCAGCAGTTGCTGGTCCGCTTCCCAAATCTGGGGAGCAATGACGTTGTCGTGCCCGGATCCGCGAGACTGGCGTTCACCATCTCGCTGACCTCGACTGACGCAAACCGGACCCTGGTCCAGAATATAGGCCGCGCCGTGGTCAAGAAATTGACCATTAAAATCTCCGGCAACGAGGTGATGTCTATCGATGACAGCGACGTATATTACTGCTATCAAGACCTCTGGAAGACCGCTCGAGAGCGGGAGAACGCCCAATACCAGGGAATTGACACTACTACCAACCGAAACGCGACCAAACTTCGTGTCGGCGCAGGAGACGCTGCGGACGTTGCCGTCGACCAGGCCATTGCCACCGCGTATGGAAACCGCTTCTTCGTGCCGCTGGACTTCGAACTGCTCGAGTCCCACATGCCCTTCCACCAGGCGGCCCTTGGGGACCGCCTCGAATACGAGCTCACTTTCAACGACTACAGTCGAGTCATAGCGGCCAATGGTGACGGCAGCTACACGATCGATAACATCTGCCTCGAGTTCGACAAGGTCACCAACGAGAGCCTCGCCCGAAATATCCGCAACCAGTACGCTAGCTCCTTGGCGATCCTGTACGACCGCGTTCTGCGCCACCGCAAGATCACATACAACAAAAGCGACACGCTCTGGAACATAAATCTCAACGTCCCCGCGCGTTCCATGAAGGGTGTTCTTATGTTATTCGAGGACCCCGCAGCTGCCTACAAGCGCGACACCGAGGCTTTCTACAACCCCCAACTTACCAAGGTCGAGGTCACAATCGAGGGCGTCCCGAATCAATTGTACAGCCAGGGGCTCCGCGCGTACCAACAGTGGGACGAATCCAGAAAGCTTTACGCAGGCGGTCATAAGCGGAGCCCCGTGACAGGCGCGGTCGCGAAAGACCTTGCTCTAGCGGACGTGTCTCTAGGCGAGTACTTGACCAGTAAGTACTGCCTGTGGCTGGACCTGCGGTCGAGTGATGACGATCAGCTCCACGGCAACGGGCGTCGCGTAGAGAACGCCAGCGAAGGTATTACCATCCAGATCACCAAGAAGGCCGAGTCCGCTGGCGCTTTGAACATCTATTTGTACGTGGTCATGGATGCCCAACTTAACCTGGAGGATGGCCGCATCGTCTCCGTCCTCTATTAGATCGCCCTTACCCCACTCCCCCCACTCTGCGATCATTTGCGGGCAAACAGGCTGCGGGAAGACAGTATTCGCCCTAGACCTCCTCGAGGGGCCCTATCGCGGGGTCTTCCGCCACATCGTCATACTGTGCCCCACCATCCGGCACAACACCACCTACCAGGGCCGCCCATGGATATGGGGGGACCCTGAGATATATATTGTCGACCCGGGCGAACGCCTGCACGATTGGCTCCGCTTTTGGTACCACCGTTTCAAAGGCGAGCCGACCCTTTTCATCATCGACGACTGCAGCGCCTCGCAGGCGATGACGAAAAAGAAAGACACCCTCTCGGAGTTGGCCTTCTCCGGCCGCCACGCCCAGCAATCCGTCTGGGTGCTGTCTCAGCGATACAATTCGGTCCTCAAAGACCTGCGTGAACAGACCCAGTGGGTGGCTTTGTTCCACTGTAAGGACCGAGACTCTTTCGAGGAGTGCCTCCGGGAGAACGACGTCATAGCGAACCGGGAAGAACGAGTAGCCGTTAGGTGTCAGCTCGCCTTGAAAAAACATGCGAAGCTGTTGTTAAACACTTCACAACCATCTTCATATCATTTGCTTAGCTGATGTTTATCATTTGCTTAGCTAATGTTTATCATTTGCTTAGCTGATGTTGTTAACAATATTAAACACGGCTCTCTCCTTGACCACACTTGTGGTTCTCCTGTGGGTAGTCCACCAATATATTAAAGCTAGGCGAGAAATTAGGAAACTTATAACTTTATTACATACAAAGACCTTCGAAAAGAAAATGGACGATTTGCTCGACGGACTACTCGCCAATGAAACCGAGGTACAAGCGCCCGCTGCGCCGTCGGTACCAGCTGTGCCACAGCCTACAACGGTGGCGGAACAGCGCGATAAGCTGGCCATTATCGCAGCAGGGGGGCAGGCCAGAAAGTACCTTGGGAAGTCCCTGTCCGTGGAAGAAATCGACAAAATGGACGACGACGAGGTTAGAAAAATCTACACCCGCTACGAGGCACGACTCGGTGTTTGCATGACAAAAACGCTGGGGAAGGCTGCGCTGCAGCTCTATACGACCTTGGCCACTATGTTTCTCCCGCTACCGCCCGAAAACCGGCAGCCTCTCATGGAGGACCTCGAGTCCGACCTGATTGTCGACCGCGTGCTCAACAGCACTGCTTGCGAATTGTATTACCGCTATGGAAATCTTCTGGCGCCGATCACCGTGGCGTTGACCACAGCTAAGTACTGCCAATTTGGACACCGGTGTCCAAAGAATATAGAAGAAGATGGACTCGAGAGACAGCAATGTGACTCCGCCGTCGGATTCGCCGGAGACAACCACGCCGCCGGAGCCGCCGGAGACAACCAAGCAGATGGAGCCACAGTCTCAAGCTGTTTTGAGGGTGACGGCCCCCAGCCAGCCGTCTAAAAACGAGAAGAAGGCTGCCGCGGGGCGTGCCGGCGCCGCCGCCAGGAAAGCCAAGTCGGAGCGACTTGAGAGAGAACTCGCGGAAGCCAAGGAGGCTCTGCGGGATCCCGCGTTCGTGGCCGACCCGCCCGCCGCGGAAGCCGCCCCGGAAGCCGCTCCGCTCCGACGCAGCGACAAAAAAGAAGAAGTCTCTATGTTATATTTAGGCGCACTGGTGGCCGCTGTCGGGGGGCTGGTCTATTGGTCTAAGTTTCACCGCGCAGAACCGCCGCCGCCAAAGGAGAAAAAGACCACCCTGAAAAACATCGCGGGTCCTGCTCAGCAATTAAAGGTTGCGCACAATCCCCATTATATGGAATAACAACACCATGGCTTCGATTGACGGAAAAGTTATAGCGAACACAATGTATCATGCCGCCCTTGTCAGCGGGCTTTCGATAGGGTATGCTAAGCTCACCCAGATGGCCATCAAAGGGAGCTTACCAAAACTCGACACGACGGCGCGCGATGCCGGGATGATGTTTATGAATGTCTCGTTCGCCATTTTAACTAAGGACGAGTTAATTAAACGTGGGATTATTCCCTCTAACATTTCTCCGTAGTAGCACAATGGCTAGCATCGCGATGATGGCCGGAGGCGCCATCGTGAACGCTCTGGCGTTCAGCGGCTCGAACTACCTCTTTTCGAAACTCGACAAAGAAGACCGCGGAGACACACTCGAAGAACGTAAACGACACGACGATGCTGTGGAACAGATGCAGGCTGCCCGTGATGCTTGGTCTCAGAAGCGCAGTGAACGCCTTGACTGGATCAAGAAAAAGCTAAGGGAACAAAACCATGCAGTCCAAAACTTCCACGACGCCGAAGCGGCATGGCGCGAGTACATCCTCGTCACAGGGGAAAACCTCGACCCGCTAGAGCCCGAGCCCCAGCTTTCCGACTTCTATACACCTAGCAGCGCCCAAAAAGACCGCGAGATTTCATTTGTTATCGGGGGTATGGTCGTAACCGGCCTTGTGACATACTATATCGCTAGGAGATAGTCGGTGAGACCCCAATTTTTCTGGCCTCGCTCGTGGTATTGGTGTGTTGGAGGTTGGTTGGGTTTTTTGGAATACATGACAATGGACTCTCGCCTGTCGAGGATTTACTACAGCCCCGGGGGCTACTGGAAAGGAATCACAGCTGTTAAGAAGCTGGCGTCTGCAGCGGGGGTCCCTCTCGATGTGGCAAAAGACTGGCTGAAGAAACAGGCCATCTGGCAGATCTACCTACCTGCGCCGCGGCACATACCGAGACCAAAGTTTGATGTCCAGGTGCCAAATGAGGTCCATCAAGCCGACCTCCTTTTCCTTCCGCACGACCGCGTGGGACGGAAGACCTATAAGTACGCCCTCACCGTAGTCGACGTTGCCTCGCGGTACAAGGAGGCCGAGTCGCTGACTAGCAAGGGCGCAGCAGAGGTCGCCGATGCCCTGTCTCGCATCTACAAACGGGGTCCTCTGACGTGGCCCAAGATGCTGCAGGTGGACCCTGGACGCGAATTTATGGGGGCAGTTAGCCAACTCCTTGCTAGGCACAACGTCGAGGTCAGGCGCGGCCGGGTCGGTTCCCACCGGGACCAAGGAATCGTGGAGCGGTGGAACAGAACTCTGTCTGAGAGGCTCTTCGGCCACCAGTACGCCCAGGAGATGCGACTGCCTGTTGGTGAACGATCCACAGAGTGGGTGCGGCGGCTGCCTGCGGTCGTCTCTGCTCTGAATGGAGAAGTCACCCGGCTGACCGGTAAGCGACCCTCTGAGGCCATTAAGGTAAAGTCTGTGAGTGGAGAGCCCTCTTCTACGGTTCCTGGCCGCCCTGTTGGCCTTCAAGAGCAGAAGCTCCCTTCTGGGGTTGGTGTTCGCTTCCTCTATCAGCCCGGTGAACTCGAGGGTGGACGGCGTCGCGCCACTGACCCTGTGTGGTCCCTCCGGGTGTACCGACTAGGGCGCACCTTGACTAAGCCCGGAGAGCCTGTGCTTTATTATCTTGAAGGTCAAGGACCTAGTCGGGGGTTTGTCCGTGAGGAGCTTTTGGTTGTGCCTCCTGACACTCAACTGCCTCCCGATGGTGTTCTCAACCGTTAAGAAATTCGTCAATGTAAGCGTTCATTTCGGCTGTACCAGTCGGTAGGGCATCCCTATGCCCATAAGCAAGAGTTTCCACCCCGTTTTCTGCGATCCACCGCTTAGAGTCGAAGGGAGACAGCGATACCTTGTGGAGGTGTTGCCCATAGATACGGTGGCGCTCTGATCGCAGGACATTCATGCTGTGGTGGAAGGTAGTTTTCTCGAAGAGAGCCTCCCTGTATTGATTGTGTCTTATGTGTTTCTTCACGACGTACTTTTTCACGCCCTTGGCTTTTTTCGTGTTGTCCCCGTTGGCCTCGAGGATGCTGTACATCTTGGGGCGCAAGCCGATGTATTCCGCGATTGGGCGCCCGGCACATTCATCTGTCATCTTCCCCAGAACCTTTTTGTTTTCAACGCTGTGCAGAGTGTGCTCGCGTGGGTAGTCGGACGTGTCGTATAGCTCGGCGTGCTTGCCCATGTCCCGATAGACGTCCTTCGTTTGGATCTCGAGGAGGAGGCTGTCGGTGTCGGTGTAGAGGAGCTGGCACCGGTCTCCGTACTGGTTCTTAAGCTGCCCGTAGTAGAAGTCGTACATTAACGTCTTCGATAGGTCGAGAATGCTCATGCCCACGTATACGGGGCGGTTGAGGACTAGACGGCTCTTGTGGACCTCTATGGCGGCGAGGTCGTCGTCGAAGATGTTCGCTCTGGCGAAAGACGGGCTGGCCAGGAGCCGGCGGAGTTTGTCCTCCTCGTGTGCGCGCACCAGTTTGACGTCGACTCGCTTTCGCAGGTTCTCCATGGTCTTACCGAAGACAGAGTTGTTCATCAGTTTGTAGAGATCCTTCTCGAAGGCGCTGGTGGCCTGCTTTCGCAGCTCGGTGTTCATCCGAATGTAGGGCTCCATCCAGGGGCTCTGCTCGAAGCGCAGGGCGCGGTGTACCTTTTTCAGCTTCATCCCGAGCCCCAAGTAAAGCTGTAGGTTGCGGTAGTGGAGCACGTAGTGGTTCTTGTCGCGGAGGTTGGGGACCAGTTTTTCGACCTCGGCGGACGCCATACCTTTGCCCAGGAGGCCGTGTTGGTACTCCGACATCCACTCTTTCTGGACCACCATACGCTCTGGAGCGAGCGGGTAGGCGTTGTGCTCATCGTGAAGCTCCTGGGGGTACTCCAGGTCCACCTCGAGGATAAAACCCTCGGGCCCGTCGGCCGGTTGGTCTTGGATTGTACCAACCAGCCCATCACAGTCCTCTACCCATCGAAATCCGCCAGTCGGAAGGGGCTGGCTCATGGCCCACCCGTAAAGGTTGTTGGCGTCAAGGTAGAGAATGTAGTTGTTGGGCTTCTCCGGGTCGTATCCCTCTACTGCGGGGTTGTTCGCCCTGGCGTGGCGCTTCGACACCATCGAGATGCCTCCACGCATCCCCTTCTCGATGAAGAGGTGTTGGTCATAGTCTGTGAGCAGCTCCAGTTTTACTTCGGTCTTTTTGAGGAGAGCATCCCAAGATAGGCCTGGACTGGTGTAGTAGTGCGCCGGGTCCAGCCCATATTGTTTCTGGGAAGTCTTTCGAAAGTTCTCAAAGACATCGGCAAGGAGCAGCACGTCGGTCCGGCAGTAGAGGTCGGTGTAGTTGCCTAGGGTTTGACACCCGAAGGTCTCCCAGACCCTCTGGGCATGGTTGTAGTCACTATCGGAAATACTTGCGCCTGTTAGCTTGGAGTAGAAGTCCTCCTTCGGTGGAAGCTGGGTCTCTTCAAAACGCTCCCAGGAGTCCATGTACTCATAGGGGTACACACCTTTGCGCAGTAGCAGCTCGCGGTCGGGCTCGTAGCGGGCCGTGATTTGGAAGGCCTCGGGCTTGTTTGCGGATACCAGCTTGTCGAGGCTAGCCAACAGGAACTGAGCGCTATCGATGAATCGAAGCTGTCCCAGGGAGAAGGAAATGTACTTCTCGGTGTTGTTGGGGATGCAGCTCATCCGCCCCTCCACCTTGGATATCGCCTGCATCAGCAGGTGGCTGTCGTACCCCCGCAGGTTGTGGAACACAACTGGTATGGTTGTGGTCTTTGGGCTGAGCCGCAGTTTGAGGTTGCAGTCGCTGTGGGCGGCTCCTCGGTACCTGCCGGTTATGTGGCAGTGGTCCTTTACAGAGTCACCCTCTAGAGGCTTGTCACACACATGGCATCTGCTCGCAGTCCTGTGGCTCTCCCAGTCTGCTCTTGTCATTCTAATGGCTTGCGGTTTCGCCAGCACTTTCTGGATCCCACGCTCTTCCTCTTGGAGAGCTCGGAGGAAGTGTTCTGCCGCGTTGGGCCCCCGGTATTGGGCAGGCGCCTCTGTCTTCCCGTCGCACCGCACCACCACGTAGCAGTAACTGCATGCCTCGTGGTGTTGTGTCTTCTGGGTGTTGCTTTTTGTCGGGTCGAGCTCCGGCCCTTCGACTTTCGTGGTGAGGGCTTCGAAGTCGGCGTAGATAACGTAAGGCGCGGGCAGCTGCTTGTGGTGGTTCTGAAAGGTGAGCTTGCCCTCTTGGGGCATCTCCACCCTAACGGCTGTCTGGCCGATTCCCTTGCACTCCGGCCTGTGGGCTTCCAGCAGATCCTCGCGCTTGTACCCATGGAGGCAACGCTCGCAGAAGTGCTTCTGCTCTCTGTGTTTGTTCTGGTCGTAGAGGAGGCGGTTGAGGTTTTTGACCCAGGTGTAGTGGAACTTGCCCGCTTTCTCAATCAACAGCAGATTTATCCTGGGTATGTCTTCTGGCTGTTTGGAGATGTGGTGCACTATCACTCCCTTGTCCCAGCCGAACACGTTTATGGCAAGGTCGTTCTGGCGCTCCACCTTGCCGATCTGAGAGATGGGTGTGGGGGCATCGATGCCGGTGAGGTCTAGGCCATCTGCGGTGGGGTAATTGGCGGGTCTATGTGGGTTTTCTGCAGCTTGAAACAGGGCAGACCGGAGTGCCCATCGCAGGCAGTGGTAATCCATATTTTTAACGTTGACCACTGCCTTTTTATCTTGCAATTTCTTTGGTAGTGGGATGTAGGATCCGCCCCTTAGAGGTTGATATCGGGCGATATCTAACCAAAGTTTGCGAACCTGTACCACCATCCACCCAGATCCTCTCTGGGTCAATTTTTCGAGAGTTTCCTGCAGCCTCGGAAATGTTTCTTCGAGGGCTGTTGTTATCTCGTTTTCATTAAGGACGGCCTCCTGTCTATGTCGTAGAACAGGCTCCATAAACTCCTCGCTGCCGTCTGGGTTGACCTTCACGAGCTCTACCTTGAGAGCCAGCTGGAATTTCAACCCTCCTCTTAAAACTCTGAGCTCCTTCTCGAGTTTTTCTCGGATCTTGTATTCCACACTTTCGAGAAAGGTTCTGGGGTCAGCACCCTGTGGGTGCCCCTGGGGCACATCCATTTGCCACCCGCGCAAGAAGTTTCCGAGAGTCCATCGCGTCCGCCGAAAGGCTAGTTCTTTAGGCTCTTCAAACAAGCCCCGGAGCTCATCTTGATAGTCCTTTGCAGAACTCAGAAGTTTTTGGTTAGGGATGGGGTCAAATTCCTCCTGGATGACCTTCCTTTTCCTCGCTTTTGCCTTGCGCGGTGGAGGAATAGGCCTATATTTACTAGGCTGTAGGGGCTTCAGCAAACGTCTTTTAACAGCCTCGGGAATGGGCTCATCCAGGATGTTTTGGATAACATTGCGGATAGCCGAATCTGGCATCTCTGCCAGTAGTTGCTCTATGTATTCGTCCATGGTCACCATTGTGGATTTATATACCTATGTGTAAAGAAATGTCTAAATTAAAAATATATTAGCTAAAATTTCCCCCCCCTACACGAGGTCGAAGGCTCGCTGGCATAACTAAATTTCTATGGTGGAAAGACGTAGAAACTCCTCCCTAAAAATCTGCTGCCTAGCCCACCATTTCTTGACTCGAGCACAATCTGCACCACATTCTTTACAACGAGCTAGTAATGTTTTTACCCCTAATCCGCAGCCTATACAGGGAATCGTGCCCCCGCCCTTTGCTATCCTGTCATTGTGGACGCTGCAGTATTTCCCCATGCAGCTCTTGCCACACAACTCCTTTTTTCCCAACAACAACCATTCAGAGCTGTTTGCCCCCCTCATGTTGACTATTGCGTATATACTAAAAATGTTTTTTTATTTAAATAATGATATTTTTTTATTGCAAAGCAACCCTAGTCCACGTGTGTAGGTCAAATGTAAACATGCAGAATTGCCGCGTGTACGAAAAAAGTGATCTGTGTACATGCAGAATTGGGGTAATTGTGTATGTAGGTCGGGTGTGTTTTTCGTACATGCAGAATTGGGGTCCGAGTGCATGTAGATGTGGTATGTTTTTCGTACAAGCTGCGCCAGAACCCCCCCTCTGTATACTCGACACCGAATTCGCAGCCCCCCAGCGACTAGATGTAGTATGTTTCTTCGAACAAGGTGCGCCAGAACAGAAGTACAACTACAGCTACAACAACAGCTAGTACATCTACAACTACTTCTACAACAAGTACAACTACAACTACAACAAGTACAACTAAAACTACAACTAGTACAACTAGAACTACAACAAGTACAATTACAAAAACAACAAGTACAACCTAAAATACTACAAGTACATCTACAACAGTACAAGTACAACTACAACTACAACAAGTACAACTACAACTACAACAAGTACAACTACAACTACAACTACAACAAGTACAACTACAAGTACAACTACAACTACAACAAGTACAAGTACAACTACAACTACAACAAGTACAAGTACAACTACAACTACAACAAGTACAAGTACAACTAAAACTACAACAAGTACAACTACAACTACAACAAGTACAACTACAACTACAACTACAACAAGTACAACTACAACTACAACAAGTATAAGTACAACTACAACTAAAACAAGTACAACTCCAACTCCAACTACAACTACAACAAGTACAAGTAAAAGTACAACTACAAAAAGTACAAGTAAAACTACAACTAGAGCAAGTACAACAAGTGGAACAAGTACAAGTACAACTAAAACTACAACAACTACAACTGAAACTACAACAAGTACAATTACAACAACAACAACACGTACAACTACAACTACAAGTACAACTACACAGGTACAACTACAACTACAACAACTACAAATACAACTACAACTAAAACAAGTAAAAGTACAACTACAACTACAATAAGTACATTTACAAGTACAACAAGTACAAGTACAACTACCATTACAACAAGTACAAGTACAACTACAACTACAACAAGTACAACTACAACTACAACAAGTATAAGTATAAATACAACTTCATTAAAAGTACAACTACAACTACAACTACAACAAATAAAAGTACAACTACAACTACAACAAGTACAACTACAACTACAACAAGTATAAGTATAACTACAACTACAACAATTACAAATACAACTAGTACAACTACATCTACAACAAGTACAATTACAACTACAACTACAACAAGTACAACTACAACTACAACTAGAATTACAACAAGTACAAGTACGCTACAACTACAAGTAAAAGTAAAACTACATCTACAACAAATACAAGTACAACTACAACTATAACAAGTGCACCTACAACTACAACAAGTACAATTACAACTACAACTACAACAAGTACAACTACAACTACAACTACAACTACAACAAGTACAAGTACAACTACAACTACAACTACAACAAGTACAAGTACAACTTGAACTTAAACAAGTACAACTTTAACTACAACAACTACAACTAAAACAAGTACAAGTACAACTACAACTACAACTACAACAAGTAGAACTACAACTACAACAAGTACAAGTACAACTACAACTACAACAAGTAGAAGTACAACTAAAAATACAACAAGTGCACCTACAACTACAACAAGTACAATTACAACTACAACTACAAGTACAACTACACCTACAACTACAACTACAACAAGTACAAGTACAACTACAACTACAACTACACAAGTACAACTACAACTTCAAGTACAACTACAACTACAACTACAACAAGTACAAGTACAACTACAACTACAACTACAACATGTACAACTAAAACTACAACAAGCACAACTACAAATATAACAAGTACAAATACAAATAAAGCTACAACAAGTACAAGTACAATACAACTAAGACTAAAACAAGTACAACTACAACTATAACTACAACTACAAGAAGTACAACTAAAACTACAACAAGTACAACTACAAATACAACAAGTACAAGTAGAAATAAAGCTACAACAAGTACAAGTACAATACAACTACAACTACAACAAGTACAACTACAACTACAACTACAACTACAACAAGTACAACTACAACTACAGAAAGTGCAACTACAAGTACAACTACAACTACAGAAAGTGCAACTACAAGTACAACTACAACTACAGAAAGTGCAACTACAAGTACAAATAAAACTACAACAAGTACACCTACAACTGCAACTACAACTACAAGAAGTACAACTACAACTAGAACCAGTACAACTACAACTACAACAGGCACAAATACAACTACAACAAATACAAGTGCAACTACAACTACAACAATTACAAATACAAATAGTACAACTACATCTACAACAAGTACAATTACAACTACATTTACAACAAGTACAACTACAACTACAACTATTATTACAACAAGTACAAGTACGCTACAACTAAAACAAGTAAAAGTAAAACTACATCTACAACAAATACAAGTACAACTACAACTACAACTACAACTACAACTACAAGGAGTACAACTACAAATACAACAAGTACAAGTACAACTACAACTACAACAAGTACAAGTACAACTACAATTACAAAAAGTACAACTACAACTACAAAAAAAACAACTACAACTACAACAAGAACAACTACAACAGGTACAAATACAACTACAACAAATACAAGTGCAACTACAACTACAACTACAACAAGTAGAACTAAATCTACAACAAGTACAAGTACGTAACAACTACAACAAGTACAAGAACAACTACAACTACAACAAGTGCACCTACAGCTACAACAAGTACAACTACAACTACAAGTACAACAAGTACAACTACAACTACAACTAAAACTGCAACAAGTACAAGTGCAACTAAAACTACAATAAGTACAAGTACAACTACAACTACAACAAGGACAAGTACAACAACAACTACAACAACTACAACAAGTAAAACTACAACTATAACAAGTACAACTACAACAAGTACAACTACAAGTACAACAAGTACAACTTCAACTACAACTGCAACAAGTACAACTACAACTACAACAAGTACAAGTATAACTTCAACTACAACA
>JAWDGP010000286.1:0-207500 GCA_033675545.1 Elysia crispata
TCGATTCTACCAAGAGTTTGAATTTTTAATAAGTGTGAATATTAATAATTATATGTCTTTTAAATCTTTTTTTGAAACCAGATGTGAATAAATTCAGTACCGTACTTTATTATTAGTATAGTAGAAACTGGTACGTGTAATACGGCATAACTAAAAACACAGAAAGCTGAGACAGGCCACTGGGAGGAGATTGATCAAGATGGTGTGATATTACAGGCATTTGAAAACATTGGATCTGCCGGCCAAGTTATCATCCCAAGTTCTCTACGCTTAGCCCTTCTTACGTTTCGCTTTTGTTAACATTAGTTTCTTTCAATAGCTCCCATGAGCCTTATGGCAATCTGTTGTACATGTGTTGGTGCACTGTAAAGTTTGCCCTGCATTGCCACTTGTCAGTAACTGTTGCGAGACAGTTAAACTTAAATATTTGTTGGGCTAGAATTTTTGGAAATTTTCATTGTATTAATGCCATCTACCTTCACTAGATCTAGATGTACATGTACATAGTTGTGTCTATGCTTGATTGTAACCAAAATGTTGCTCAGCGTTCATTATGAAATAAAATAGATGAATCGTTGAAAAGGTCTTTCAGTTCAAGCCAAGAAGAAAGTTGGAAATGAAACGTTTAGTACTAGTACTACTTAGAGACACACCAGCCGAGTGATTTTGTTTTTTTTTTATCAGCTCTTATATAAGTAATAGAACGATCGACATCACCTCTCAAATTAATGAAGGAAGATCATTATCTTCATAGCCATAGAGTTTATTAATCTCTTTTCTTTCTTTTGTTTTCTCTTACTTTTTTTTAGGTTCTCTATATTCTCATACTTCTGTGGAGCAATTAGATCGCTGAATTCAATATTGATGTTACTTTCATTACAATTGAAACGTAAAATTTTCACTTTGCCCAACATGTTTTTTAAGGCACAAGCCGCTGTTGATCAAATATAGTGCAACATCAAATACACTTTGCAAAATCGGAGTGGTGTCAAATAAATCCTTATATCAAAATTCAACAGAAGAATAAAACAAAACTGGTTTAGTTTATTTTATTACAAGACCTTTGAAAAATAACACAATTTTATTAAAAAAAAAAAACAAAAACAAACCAACTTTCATGTGATAAACTAGTAAAGTAGGATCACAGCTTATGACCAAATAAAATGATATTGAGGATCTAAAAGTTTTACTATTACCCATTGTAGTCAAAAACCTAGATCACAATTCTTGAAACACTACATACAGCTTAAGTTCCAGGATCAAATTAAGGTGCATGGGTGACCGAACATGTTTAAAAAACTGTAAAAAAATATAACAGTCACCAACTTGAACTCATGGACAAGTTCATTGACCTTGAGTTCAAGTTGGTGACTGTTTTATATTTTTTTTACAGAAGTCAAAAACGTTTTTCTTTGGAACAATTAATAGTTTATAAGTCATGGATGCCTCTGGTTAGCAATAGTTTTTTCTTCAATTGGCCCTAGTTGACTCTAACCACAGAATTTTCTTTCAAAAGGCCATTTATGGTTCTTGCATGGTCTAACCAGGGTTGTAGCTAAAATAGATCACTGAAGGCCAATGTATAATCTTACCAATGTTTATTCTAGGCAGGTCATTGGTGATCTGCAAATAATCAAGGGTTTTACTCAAGAAAATCCATAGGTGGTCTTGTCAGCATATACTGTTGAGGGTGTTAAGAGCAAGAACCAACATTTGCAACGAGCATGAAATCTTTGAGTCAAATTTTTCAATGCACATAAAAAAGATGATTCATACGTGAGGTTTCAATTCTTCAAAGCTTGTCAAGAATAGATAAATTAAGACAGCTGCAGTCTTTAACCTTAAATTGGCAATTTGACTTTAGCGCCTGGTCTGATTTCAAATTTCAAGACAGAATTTACAAAGACAGACACAAGCCTGACAAAAGTAGTATTCAATGATAACCAATTATTCATAGTAAAATTGACATTGTTTTGAGTCTAAAAATAAAACTACATGAAAACGCATAAAAATTTAATAATCATTTACATATTAATAGAAAAAAGGAGATGGGCTTTCAACCTTCCAAACACAGCCAATTTTATCATACCAAACTTTCATTTTTATAAAGGATTTTCAAATAATATGACATTTAATATATTGGCCTATATGCATTATCATCCTTTCATAGTAAACATGAGAAAAACATTTACACAGCTTTGTCTCAACTTTCATGATGTTTTTTTACAAAACTTGCAAATGCAGAGAGTATAAGATAACAAAAACACAATATTGAAATCATAAATTATAAAAGGAACGAAATAATCATCAGCATTATGAAAAAAAAATTAAATACTATGCCAAAGCCTTAGAAAATCTTCAAAAGTTAAAGCTATCACTTCCACATGACAGATGTAGATTTAGTTGCAATCAAGCAAAAATCAAAAGTAGGACTGCTGACTGAGGGCAAGCAGAGCCAATTTTCGGCACTGGTCCAGATTTAATTTGCTTCTGGTCTACTCCATCTACCCTAAATTAATTAAAAATCTGTTTAACATTTATTGCCAAACCAATTTTTCATCCCAAGAATAACTGATAGTGATAATGGAAACTAAAATATTGTTCACTATCAAATTCTCTTTGAAAACATGTTTCTTGAAACATGTGTCTCCATCTCTCTTTATTACTAGAACTCATTAAAACCATAAAATAAAAAAACACAAAGTCATTCATGTCAAATAAATCAGGTGTCTTGAGTGCAAATTATATGTAGTTTATGTTTTTGGTTTTTTTTTGACAAAAAAAAAAAGCCTACCTAGACTCTTTGTTGAAAACTTGGCTCTGCCATGTGCTCTGATAGAAGATATCAACACCCTTCCCTACTTGCAGATAACCATGTGCAAGGTAGCAAGGCTAACCTCACCTCAACTGCACAGCGAAGTAAAAATAAAAACATATTGGACTATTCCCTTGTGCATACTTTAAGATAAATCTTGATATATAAAAACATCATCCACAACAATAAAAGTAGCCTTACACCTGTCCTCAGCATTTTTTTTTATATTTTGCAATACCAAATACCATAACTCATTTCATTCCATGAAATTGAAATACAGACATACCATCAGCGATGACAAAAAAGCATGGTATTTGTACAGTGGGCCTATAATGTCCTTAGATCATGCACACCCTAAGTACATTAAAAAAAAAACTCAATCAAACCGCCTAAATGGTTTAAAGGTTAGATGTAGTTTAAAAGAACTTATTTATGTCTGTAGATCTTGATACAGTATATATGTATAGTCTATAGTCTATATAATTTACACTTTGATATTGATTCATATAAGTTAATTGGAGCTAGATCTAGTACAAATAGTAATTGCAGTAGTGTTAGTAGTACTAGCAGCAGTAGTAGTCATCGTCGTATTAGTAGTAGTACATGTAGTAGTAGTAGTAGTAGCAGCAGCAGTAGTAATAGAACTAGTAGTAGTTGTATTAGTAGCAGCAGAAGCAGTAGTAGTAGTAGTAGCAGCAGCAGCGGCAGTAGTAGTAATAGTACAAATAGTAGTAGTAGTAGTAGTAGTAGTAGTAGTAGTAGTAGTAGTAGTAGTAGTAGTAGTAGTAGTAGTAGTAGTAGTAGCAGTAGCAGTAGTTGCAGCAGCAGCAGCAGCAGTAGTAGTAGTAATAGTAGTGATAATGATAGAACTAGTGGTGACAGTAGTAGTGTTAGTAGTACATATAGTAGCAGCAGTAGAAGTAGAAGAATCACAAAGATCTCAATCAACGGTGGATTTAGGATCTAGTCCTAACACATACATGTATTGATAGATATCCAACATCATGGGCCTTTCTCACTCACAGCTTTGTTTTATTTTTTTGTATATATTTTCACATCTATGAAAATATGAATCTCGTGAAAACAGTAATTACAATAACCTCGTAACTTTGTTTTTCATTTTGCTTTGTTTCATGAAATATTTTAGCCAAAAGAGCTTCGAATAAAACTCGAAGAGAGAAAGCATTTGACTGTTTATTTAGAGAACCTTACATGATCTTGATCTCCCCCTGATTCCTAGATCTATGCTATAAGTGTCAATTAAAACATGACGTTCCCAATAGTCAGATTTTTCTCAAATTTTGTCAAAACTTCAAATTTGCAAAATATTTTCTGATGGCTCAAAACTTGCCGTGATAAATGCATATGACATATGTATAGCAAAAAAAAAAAAGTTTAAATCAACTCAATTGGAAACAACATCATAAGAACTTGACTCACATACATACATATATATTATATGTTTTTTGCTATTTTTTTTTTTTAAATTTCAACTGAAAACCTTGGAATTATTAAATACATCAGTAATCAGAAGTTCAATCAATAAACAAATGTAATCGCAATTGTAGTTTGATTATACAGTGGAAACCACAAAAACCGAAGTCTGATTATTCGAATTTCTCATAAACCGAATTTTGCAAAATGATAGTTTTTTTTTTTCTCTTTGGCTTTGTTAGAATTGGACTCGTATTTCGAAATATTTCTGATTTGATTCTCTTAATTTGAAGTCGATACTACCTCATAAGGCATCGCAAAATTGCTACATGCATCTCTCAAGCAGCAAGCAATGCCAATAACTGCCCAAGAAAGGCTGATCAGTGCGCTTACAAATCAAGAAGGGAGCAGATGCATTAACAATTAAGTACCAGTAGCAAATCTGTACTGATACTGATAGCAACGTGGCACGGGGGAAGGGGAGGGTTGCTCGTTGCAGGCTCAGAACACACTCACTCAGTGAGTCTTAGACTGTTATACCCATTTTTGTAATTAGAATACTCGTAATTCGAAGATTTAATCCATTCCCATACAATTCGAATTATGAGGTTTCCACTGTATATTTAACTTCAGTTTTTGCTCAAATCATATGATCTTCAACAAAAATAATAGGTCCAAATATTACGCTTTGAATTTGCAGCCATTATACCCTTAAAGCAGCAGTATGCAAATGCACCTAAATACAGTCAAGTCCACTTATTTCGAAATTATTGGGATAAAAAAAAAAGAGCTTCAAATTATTCCAAATTTGAATTATTAGGATACATAGAGTAAGAGAGTTGAAAAAATGTGGGTGACAGACAGGAATGTTGTACTACTAGTGTGTGCAGGGGGTGGGGGGTACTACTTGTACTACCATAGGTCACCTGGTCCCTTACAAGTCAGGAAAAGTGCTTTCAGTATCCCAAAATCATGCTAAAAATAGCTTAGAATTAACCAGATCCTCATTTCAAAATTAAAACCAACTTATTTTTAATAAAGCTTAAAGAGAGAAATATTCAGTAAAATTATATGACTTAACCAAGTTAAAATATCCAAAAATTCGAACTATCCGAATTCGAATTATTTGGATCCGTCTAAATATTGACTAGAGCACCTCAAAGATGCCATATTAAGACAAACAAATCTCACACATTTTCAACAAATTTTTTGACAATAATTTTGTCTTGTACAGTTGCCCAGAGCTTTAGTTAATAACACAAGAGTGAAGAACATCTTAAATTTTTTTAAATTACATTCAATTGATGAAAAAAAAAATAATAATTCATAAAAGCAGAAGGAATCATGTCAATTTTATTTTTTTAATTTCTCAATATTTGGCATAAACATGAGGACAAAAAGATCTATTTAGACATATAAATTGTAGGTTTGATTTGAAAAAAAAAAACAACAAAGCAAACAAAAACAAACAATTATATCATTATCTTATAGGGCATATGAATTTAAATATGTTCTAGATTTTTATTAAGGTCTTGATATTGGTCTCGTTGATCTGAAAGAAAAAGGCTCCAGCTGATCAGATTCTGGTAGCAAACTGTTAAGAATATCCATACGGGGAACAATATCATCCATTCCTTTCTGAATTTTTTTCAAAGTGCTCAGAGTCTCTGCAATTCGACTAAATTGTTCAACATATTTGCCATATTTCTTTTGCCTTTCGATAAGAGAGTTGTTCAGGACATGGATGCTATGGTCAACCTGGAGAAAAAAATACAAAAGAATTTACATACATCAGTGGGCTGGAATTATTTACAGTAAAATAAGCTAAATCTTCCTCTAACAAATTTTCTTCAGGATAATTGATCATAATCATAGTACATGTATTGTTAACATAATTATCTCCACTAATTGCTTGGGTTTGCCGCTTTTGTGATAAAAAGCAGTGCAGAATAAAAGTTATGATCATAGAATCTATTTATTCTTGCGCAACCTATTGATGCTTGCTATTAAGCATGTTATTTTTTTAATATTTAAACAACCACTGTATATGAAATTAGCAGGAGCAATCAAACAAAGATAAGTTTCAAAGCTTTATTTCACTAACCAAAAAATCTCAACTTCTCAGTTTTTTTTAATTCTCTCACTCTTTAAATCACACTTACCAAATTCTCAAAATTAAAAAAAAAATGATAAAAGAAAACAACAACTGCTATTATTTAATCATAGGGCTAAGTTGAAAATATTCCAGAATAGATACTTACTTCTTTAATACGAATACATAGAGCATTTTGATCAAAAGCTACAGCTTCTGAGAGTTGTCTCAGGTGATCTTGATACCTCATGCACAATTGGAGTACCTTTACAAAAGACAAAAGAAAACATTTTTACAACATAATAAAAACGAAGCATACAATATAATAACATGAGCATGTGCTATTTTTATTTGCGATGAATCATATGACTTGATACTGTATCTAAATAGATGGGTTTAGAATAAGTTAACAAAAAAAAAGGAGAAAAATTTCTCATCTAGGCTGCTATTTCACTTTTTTTTTCAAAATTCCCATTGGACCAGGTTTTCACTTTTGGCTTCTGTCTTTGATAACTAGTTTCACATATCTATGGATTATGAATGCATAAATTTACATCACATGAGATTCTAAGAATGCAAATGAAGCTCCTTATTCATATCGTCTGTAATCTGACCCTCACTCTTGTCTATTTTCTTGAAAATGAAGCTTATCTAAAGCAAGACTTATTGATACCAAAATATTCTTTTTTAGAAGACAGATTTTCCTATCATGATCTTTCAAAAATGCATTTCTAAAATTTGATCTTTAAGAAGTTTTAAATTGTACCTGTTTGTGATCCAATTTATCCAAAATTTCTGTCTCTTTGCTGCCAGCTGGAATGTTGAGAGATCCCCTTAAAATTGGAAAAAACACAGGTATTGCATTGAGCTTGGTGAGCTCTGGATCAGGGTCCTTGATTGGAATTTGGCCATCTGCGACAACTACAATCTCATGCTTAGGTGTGCCATCCTTCTCTTGCTTTATCACAGGCCGTGTTGGCTTTTGTGGACGTGGGGACTGTCTAGGAGAATCTAACAAAGGCAACACAAAAAATATATATTTTCGTGACATGAAAATGAATACATTCCCTACATTAACATGCTTGCTTCTGTTAATCAAATCATTGAATATTTTAATCTTCATCTTATTTTCTTATTTTCTATATTGTTATTAATGTGATCATGATTTTGAAGGCTATAATCTAACACATTCGAACAAATCAAAGAGAGAGTGGAGTGCAGCATACATTCTTCTTTTTATTTCAAACTCTAAAATTTTGTCTACTTCACAGCTATTTAAATACACCAAATATAGACAATTTAGTTTCTTCCCAGGACCTACCAAAAAAAGCCCTCAAGTAATGGGCAAATCAGTGATCAATCACCTTTCAGGCATACCATGTCTTTCCATGGCTAACTTTGTACTGCCAAAAAACTCCATATTGGGTCTATGGTCTCACTAATATCAAGTAAATTGTGCATATATTCACTATAAAGCTGAACTTTTCCGGGAATGCAAAGCTTTTTTGTTGCTGTTCAACAACAATGCATTCACATGGTACAGGTGAATTTTCGTACTTGTAACAGAAATTAAATTAATCACAATTTTTAAAACACCATGCATGTAGTTTAATAGTGATACAGCGTATTTTACATTAAAAATTATTTTCTCACATTAAAAAGATTAATATGAAAAACTTGTGAAAGTTTCAAGCATAAAAAGTATGATTTTGTTAAATAATTAAGCACACAGAGTGAATCCAGTCTGCTGTATGAACTACCTGTAAATGACTGTTCATTACAAAGCTAAGTTATTTAGCTTTGAACTCAAACTTTAAATGACTTGTTAAATATGAAGCAGCACTTAGAATCTGAACACAATAAAAAGCTCCAAGATCTTTGTGGTGGAAGATCATTAACTAGCAAACAGGAAAAAGAATAAAAAATTTTTTTGTTAACTTTGAAGCCTTTATCCACGATATTTTTGCTACCTCTAAGTAAACACATTTCCCATAATGAAGGGAAAAAAAAAAAAACACCAAACCCTCCAAAGTAAATAAACTCAAAGTAAGCAGTAAGGCGTCACAGGTATGAAGGGAGAGTTTTAACATCTTTAATGCTATAGAAGTGGGGGAGGAGGGAAGGAAGAGACAGAACTTACTTCTGGACAAGTTTCAGTACTGTCAAAACCAAATGAATGCCCAGAGAGCATACAATATAACAAGATAATTTCAATGGATACTAAAGCAACCATGTACCAAATAAGATCACATGCAAAGAAGATGCTAACCCCAGTAATTGCATAATGAATACACCAGTAACAAATATACTATCTGACAACAAAGATGATACACCTACTGAGCAACCTACAGAACTATTGAACTCAAAAAGTAAAAAGATAACAATGCTAGCAGAAAATGCAGGCAAACACATGTCTTCATTTCTAAAATGCAAGACAAACAGGACCATAGTGAATATGTTCCATTATTTGTTCCTTCCTCAACCACAGTTGGCTGTGAGCTATGGGCAGAACCCCATATTGCAACATCAACACCAACCAAATCGTCAAAAAATCATGAAAGATGGTACAATCTCAGCCGCATTTAAACAAGAAACGTTATTTTCACAGTCATAAGACATATCACCTACTGCTTTTAATAGAAGAAAAAAAAAGAGTTAAATACACATTTTGTGTGTAGGACACTAGTCAATTAAGAAAAGCGTGAAAAGCGGGTGGACAATCATATGTGATGGATAAAGTGATCTAAGCCAGAAAGAAAACAGTTTAGGCTAAAACAAGATCAAAGAGAGTGCAAACACATTTACTTTCCACAAATAGGACAGTTGTGGGAGGAAAATCAAAAGAAACTTTAAGAGAGCATCATGCAAATGAGTTAAAACAAGAAGAGTTAGAATCCAGGTGCAACATTTGTGAACATGCTGGTATCAGGTCCAACTTGCTAGAATGAGTAATCTGTTTGTGCTGACTGTGAAAGAAGCCACAGATCTAACAGTAACATGGAGCCTGTTGTTCCAACAACAATAGTTCTTACACAGACAGAATGAGGATTAAACAGGGAAGCTCTTGACAACATGGCCACCTAGACAGTCGACTTATTTAATTCTTTTGGGCACACATAACGCACACCAATCGCTGGGGTTTCAAACATTTCTAAATTTACCATTAGACTGTTCAACCAACATAAAAAAAACAACACACTTTCAGTTTCATGGCATGATTCTCTTATCCAAGAAGATGAGATATGGGTTAAATTTGTGGGTATTCATGGCAATACAAATTACAATGCAGTAGTTTAAAATTTACCAGATAACTATCACTTGGAAACCAAATTCAAAGGAAAATACCTTTTTGGTTGCTATAGAAAAAGATAATTATGATACTAGTCTAAAAATATGCATGTCTGTTTTAAGACCTCAGCTTCAAGAGTCACCAAATCTACTCTGGGATAAGAAAAACATAGTTTTGTTTTTATTATTTAGTTGAATTTGACTTTCTATCAAAGCTTTATGGAATATTTTGTGCTCAAGGTCTCTATCCATGTCTGTGGTGCATGGCACGGAGAGCTAATGAGCCTACTAGCTACACCATGTAGAAAGCATTCTTCCTTTGTGCTCTTTGTTTTCAATGTAGCAAGGTTGTCAGAGATTTCTGACATATGGGAATGGATTTAAGAAAAAATTTGTCTAAGTACCAGAACTGACTTCACATTTCATTACTACACATAGAAACAGAGCAATGTGTTTCTCCTTACCTTCATATACTTTTAGCTATAGTTCTAACACACCACAGAATGTTAGAGGTAAGCATTATATGCTCAATGATTCAAATTTACATTAACATTTCACAGACATTGCCGAATCACTGCATTCATACAGTAAAAATTGGCAAAAAGCACAAGAATTAAAGGAGAAACCAGAATTATTTCAGTCTCATGTATTTCTCTCTATGAGCAAAGATGAGAAGAAGTGAAGTGAGAAGATTTTCTTATCTGCAGAAAATGAGTTTGATAGTTTGAACTATAATAGTATAAACCTTTAAGCTCCAGGTCAAGTCCTCTTTGCTCATATTTAGACAATATCCTTGACAGATAATCACACTCAAATTATATCACAGTCAACATTTCACTGCCACAGGTACATCACAGTTACAGTATATCACATCCTACATAGTTATAAGAATACCACAATGCTTGCTCAGACACGACATTTATTAGACATGTTTTTTTCTTTGAGAGAGAAATATATTAAACTAAATAATGCAATCCAAAACGTTCCATTTAAAATCTCAAACTCAAGAGCTTTGCCAGCATATGTCCCGCACATTTAAAAACATAACCAATTACATAATACTTAGAAAACACTTTACTGATAAAGCGATACAAAACTAAAATATATTACAAACACAGTGTGTACCTTAGATAGTGAAATATGCTTTTGGTTTGACTTTTTTTGGTGAGCAAGGGGACGAGCTCATCCATGCCTCTATAGCTAAACTAAAGAGTTGAGCAGTGGTCCTTCGCAACATTGAAAAGCATTTAAAAATAACTTTGATACCGTATATTGGTACTATTACAACTTCAAACTTCTTCGGAGCTCTAAGTACACGCCCCATCCCTAAAAAATCTAAGACAAAGTAAGGGTCTGTCTTACCAGTAAAGTAAGAATCTGTGCTCGTCTACATTAGTTTTGTTTTCTCTTTTTAATTTTTATTATTTTACATATGTCTCTCTTACATACATTGATGCTTTTGCAAGCTCTTGTGGAGCGGCTGAGAAGGCCTTGTGGCTTACAATGCTCAACGACAGAGCTTAGGGTTCTTAGTACAGATGGTTAAGTCTTCTTTTAATCGTCTTATGGAATAAAGACAGGATGCAGTGTCTATAGATTTATTCATTCATTAAAGCCAAATGTTCAGGAAGACTCAGTATTGTAAAACTCAAGAAGGCTCCCGAAATGAACATAAAACACAGATATAAGCAATTTATCTTAACATAGGTCTAGACCACACATTAACATGATAATGAAATTAATTGCAACATTTTGTACACATATATCTTCGTGATGTTTAGAAATGTAATATGATTTAGTGGAACAAATTACTACAAGAAACATAATATTAATACTGCATAATAGGAATCATTCCTCAGTTAATATATGAAATTATACACTGATAAACAGACGGACCTAAATTGGTAAGTAGGCTAGTGAATATACTATTTCTCCATCTCGTACTTGTTTCCCTCTGAATCTAATGCCTGTATTCTATACACAAAATACAGCGCTTTACAGGTTTAAGAATGAAACTCAGTCTCATTCCACCTCTCAATCTAATATCAGTTTCCAGGGCGTCTAAAGCCATGAGAACGAGTAAAACAATATAAAATGCTTAACATCAAAGTCAGAACTTCCCCGACTTTATAGCAGATCACACTATAATGGAATATTCTCATAGACTTTTAATCAAATAAAGTAAAGCAACTAGTTTGCATACATGTCGGAGGATTTCCTCCAGAGTTTGGTTTAACATTTTAATTTTATTGATATCTGCTATGAATTATCTAAATAAAAAGATGCTACCACATCTAAATCACTAAGTATGCTACATTATATTTGGATATACCCCCAGCACCGACTGCCTCTGGATGTTGGTCGAATTGACGATCATTCACTAGATGGTCGAATGTAAAGTTAGTTTGAGAGATATCCCCTTTTATGTAATGTAAGGAGGGCATACTACGAGTTGGACTCTACTTGAAATTTAGTATATGATGCACAATTTAATTATGACTCGTATGGAAGGATGGGGACTAGGGACCAATTCTGGCATTGTCTTCAGGTGGGTATGATCTTCCTAATGATGTATCTAATGCGACATTAAGCTGATTCATTGTGTTTTGACGTCAGGGATTTCCCAAGCGTTTCCATTCCATCTCTTGCACACGTTGACTCATGACTACTGGGGATCATTGAGTACAACTTTATACCTTTACTTCAAGATTTAATGACCAGAACCGGCGGACTTTAAAGAAGTAATAAGGGGAATCAAAAAGAAGGAATAAAGTTATTATTAAAACTATTAAATATGAAATACTATTATCATTGTTTTATCAATAAACCAAAGGTACCCATCTCACACTTTACTGCTTCAACTAAGATGCTCTCTTGTTGTTTGGATCTATTATCCAAAAACTGTGCCAGCGTCTAGTAAAGGAGTATTTTATCATGGACTTTGGTGAGTGTTATGTTCAAGATAAAATCAAAATGTTTTATTGAAATGATTTATACTCCACAACTATGTCACTTTTTGAAAACTGTCCTTCTGCTGTCTGACCAGGTTAGTAACTTTCACCAAGCTTTTTTCAGCAGCTCACATTGTCACATTAAGAAAAACAAATAAAATATGGAAATCTAAAATTATTAACTCATTTGAATCACATTAAAATTTTGCCAGAAACAATGAAGATTTTTTTTATTTGAGTTTCCAAGATACTCATACCCATAAAATGATAGAATGTTATGATTCCTATGGTCCAGAGGTGGTGGAGGGGCTGTAAATAATCAGACCTTTGATTTACACATTTCATAGTAAGATTCTATTTTTAAAGCCTTTACTAGATAAAAAAAACAAATATTAATCATCTTATAAACAAAGTGTGAAAAGCATTACACTACATTTTAAAAATCTGTAAAAAGGGAAAAAAAATGTACATTTTTTTCTGCTTAAGCCTTTTTATAATTGTCTTCCTTTACTTAGTAACATCCTCATGTTTATGGCTTGTACCACAAACTTTTCTTTTCTGATAGATATCACATAGATCAGTTTTCACTACTATGAACAAAATTTCAAGAAAATATTCAATGCTTTTTGTCCTGGAACTCTTCAGATTTCACAAGTGCAAGAAAGACTACTTACGTGAATCAATGGGTTTGCTTATAGAGTACTGAGTATATGGTATCTCTTCGTCTCTTTGAGATCTCAATGTGCTACCAGGGGCTCCTGCAGGAAGAGTACTCTGGTCTGATCCCATGAGTATGTTTGTGTTATGATCTCTGCAGATAAAATTAAGAATTGACATTTATCACTATTTTCTTTTTCAAAGTGTCTAGCAGGATCCAAACGGGGTCTACCTAGCCAGTGAGACTAGGGAAACCCCAGAAATTTTCTGCTTTGCACATGCGTCACTTTGACTTGTTGACTCCTTCCTTTGGACAGAAAATGGTGCAGCCGATTGTTTCAGTGATTATTTTGAAGCTTTTGAGACCTTCAAAACTGTTGTCCACCAGAGCAGAGCAACTAAACAAAAAGCTGGTCATTGGACTTTCATGTCATACAGTGGAGGAAAGAAATAAGACTCAGAAAGGAAGTTTTAAGTTTAAACTGAAGTTGGTCTACACCAGTGTCACGTTTCATTGAGTACACTTTCAACTCAAAAGGGAGCAAAAAAATCGTGGAAAATATCTAATCTATATTATTAGATATAACCTTCATAGAATTTAGATCTACATCTAGATTTAACAATGAATTCATTTAATATAGATTAGGTCTATTCTAGATATAGATCTAGAGATCTAGAATCTGGACTAGTTTTAGGACAAGATTTTGCTCTTATCATTTTTATAAAATCATGAATGTTTTTCAATTTTCTTCGATTTCTGCCCAGATATCTAGATCCAAATATCTCAAGATGCAGAGACCCCTAGACCTACGCAAACGCATACTAACTATATTGTACAGGCTTTAGTCTAGTTTAGGAAATCATATCCATTTTGTAAGGAAATACGGAGAAATCTAGAAGGCCTAGACCTAAGCATTTAACTCCAATGTATACTATTTAGTCTTCTAGGAAATCATTTTCGCGAAATACAGAAAAGGAGTTATAAAATATGGAAATCAGAAACTAAAAAAAAAATTGGCAGGCCTAAATTTGGTTTAGATCTACAATCTGCATTAGATTTAATCTAAATCCGACGAAATTTACAATATATTTATACACTAAAACCGAAAGTGAGTGTGTGTCAGTTTCAGCAACAGCATTGCGTCCTCACAGATTCAGGAAATTCTTCACGTTTTATTCTATTTTCAGTTTCCCTTACAAATTCATAGCATTGTTTAGTTACAGCTTTAGAGTTAGCCCTATTGCCTAGCAGTCAATTCAATGTCTATTGTTCAGGGCGAGTGTGTGGGTGTATGCATGACTGTTAAAACACTCTGAAGGTCAATCAATCTACATGCTGTATGTAAAGATAGCTATAGAAGTTTAGATAGATTGTGAAATTTGTCACAAAATAGTTTTAATGTTACTGTTTGGGCCTCAAAAAAAAAAGGCCAATGAATATATCTGTTTTTCAAGCAAGGCTGCTTTAGTGGTGTGATATATAAGCTGATCAGATTTTGTAGTGTGTGCATGCGATTGAGAGGTGTGTGTGTGTGTGTTTATGTTCATTTAATTTGTTTTTGATAGAAATCGTAAGGTAACTCTCCTTAAAATTTCTTTTCTACTCTAGTAATAGTAGTACTTTGAATATGGATTCAAGAAGTAACGCTTCCTTTACTGTATTTTTAATTAATGTAATTAATTTCAGTTCTATTTTTGTGCATAAAGAGACTAAATCATGTTTAAAAATTTATCAAATTACGGCATCCCACTTTCCTTTAGACTTTTTGTTGTTGCAAGTGGTTTATCAATTTATGCATATTGATGTGAAAATGTATTTAATTTTTTTTTCTTTCTTATTATTTACAAATATAGATCTATAGTGCTATTAGTTTTAACAGTGCTTTGAATAATAGTATAAAACAGTAAAGCCTACTTTACTGTATAAATTTATATGATTTAAATTCTATTTTCACGCATGAAGTGGCTAAATTGTGGTTACAATTAAAAACGTTTACTTCTGTTGCCACACATTCTTTTTTCCATTTCATTTTTTCAAAACAATTGCCTTTTCTCTTCATTTCATCTGGTTTCAAAATGGTTGATATGAAAAGTGTCGAAAAGGCATTTTTTTTTTAACATGTAATTGTCCTGCTATATGTATTTTATATAGATGATATATAAATCAAATTAGTCTTAAGAGATGCAGCTTGCCTTACTGAGTAAAAATATTGTGTCTAAAACATTTTTATACATTCATTATGCTAATTTTATACACAATACTTAAATTTGTCTATTTTTTTTCATTTTGACAATTTTCCAATTTGTCCCCTCTTTCTAGATCAAAACCTTACCTCTAGATTTATGACATGATCTGACAGTGCTTGATTCTGTGAAAAAACTGTGTCAACTTTGTATCTTAATTACACGATTTTATACGAATTTTTGAAAGGTCATACATGTACATGTATGTAAAATGGCATTTTTTAATGTCCCTTGTAAAATTTTGCTAACTTGGCTTTGCGCTGTTTTCCAATGAGAAAATAGAGCATTTCGGATTGTTTGAGACCTATGAAAAAAAAATGAGTGTGTTTTCATTTTGGTGTTCTTGTATGTATACGTACATGTAGTTACATCACATGGGTAAAAAACAAATTTATACTTTTTTAAAGATATGGATACCTATAACTGGAACTGGAAGAACATGATGTTAAGTGTCTTAGTAATTGGAAACTTCGTACCCAGTAACAACTAACATATTCTTTAATAGGTTTCCACAAGCCTCAAATTATGAGCAATTATACTATTAAGTGTGTAGAAACTATAAGCAAAACTTGAAATTGAAAAATCCTGCTTAATACCAATTGAAAAATCCTTCTTAATAAGACATCTACTGTAGCCCCAAATGTAACTGCATGATATTTAAAATAAGGCTCGCACATTGGTAGTGAGCACTTCATCAAATTAATTCTGTCAAGGTAGAATCTAATGAAAATCTCCCTACGATTCAGTTTCATTCTATCATACAAATCTTTTTGTTAAAAAGTGAACGTCAGCGATAAATATAGTGGCAAGTCTTGTTGAGCATTATTATAATCGCATTTCATGTGGAGTACCGGTATTTATTTGGTGTCTCCCTAGCCTCTTCCTTTCTTCTTTCCCCGGGTTTTTATTATTGTTGCTTTCCATGTTACAATCTAGGTCTAGATTTGAGGGAGTTTTTCTTTCAGGTTCTTGTGGTCTTTGCAGCTCATCTGCTTCTTTTTTTTTCGTAGTAAGGTTTTTCTTATCTCATATATTTAACTCAACTGCTCCGCACTCTGAAGTCTGCATCCTGATCACTATGTAACCAGTTGCAAGCAGCTTTGACTGGAAATAATGCACCTTGCTAAGTGAGCAGCACATGTATCTAACAGTGTATTTTTTGTTTACTCTCTATCTCTTTTGGTCAATCATTGATACCCCATAAAGTACCGGGGTATATATTTCTGAACGCAAACACCATAAGCATTGTACTAGAATACTAAACAATAGGGATAGCCATGGTAGCTTACTCAAACCATTAACTCATGAACAGTATTTTTAGACATTTAACAATAACAAAGAAAAAGGCTGGTGCACAAAAAAAAAGGTGTAAAACGAAAAATATATACTGCATAACCAGTTGAGCACAGATGATCAGTGTTTTTTTACAGCTAGTCTAATCTGAGATCACAATAAAAACAATTAATTAGATCATTTTCGGGCCAGGCCTACACAATCACTTCTGAATCTGTGCGTGGCCTGCAAAGGCCACTTTACAAATATAATATAACATAGTGTAAGGTTATTCCGCCATGTGGGTAAAATCACTACCATTTCACCTTTCTCTCTTTAAATAGACTAATCTTAAAACACCCCTCACAGAGGAGTTCAAGTGTCAAATCAAACAAGTGAGGACATACCATGCATTTTATTTCATCAGCAAATCAACATCATTTAAGCAACGGTGCGTAAATCTAGTTGCTTAATTTCAAGCCTGTCTCTCTCCTCTCTCTTGCTTGCTCTCCTAACCTGTCGCATCTGCTACTTCTGATATTTTTTTGATTCTTGGTAATCCATTGTTTGTCTAAAGCCATTATTTTTTTCCTTGTTGTTGGTCTTTGTTAATATAATTACACCATTAACGTCTTTGCTTTACTTTTTGTGTTGCTTTTTGCCACTATTTACATTGTAAATTTTGAATAAACTGTTTCATAACACAAGAGGGCAATTTCACCATTACTATTGTACATGCCATTTTCTTGATTTGTGTACCATTCAATGTTAAAGGTTAAGCCTTTCTGAAAACTGGTCTTGCTTTTTTATTATAAATCCTGGCTTTTAATAAACACCAAAGGATTACCTTTAGATTGTAGGCCTAATTGTGTCATGCTAATATCAAAAGTGCAATGTAGCTTCAATTTTTTTAAATTTGTAAACATGCTCACATGTTCATTTATTAATTTATTATCGTGTATTAAATACAAACATAGCTGATTTAAAAAAAAAGATGTCTAAAAAAATAAAATCAATAAAATAAAATAACAGCAGCCATGTCTTAGCATTTAATATATAAAATGTTAACTTATAGGCCTATATCTCATCATATAGTGAATATACCCTCCAGTGGTGACAAATTTACTCGATCTTGGTTATATAAAAACAGAACTAAAAATACGATTCAAACGAAACAGACACAGCCAATGAATTGCTAAAATGAGCGTGGAAGGATTGCTGTTTATTCTTGACTGTAATCGACATGAGATGCATAGAAGGAGAGAGACACCTTGTCTCTTGCATGCCTATCCCAATGTGGCAAAATAACCTAACGCTACGCTATGAGATGTAGCCGAAGAGAAACATGTGGGCGCTAAACTGAATTTCAACATTACACTCGTTCCAATATTCAACTACTTGTGTAGGTTTCTCATGTGAGCAAATTCAACAACATCCCTTCTCTTACTGTCTTAAGCTATCTCTCAAAGGCATGATTCAACACGACCCCTAATTCCTCACCCCTTCTATCTTAAGCATCACTCTCTGACTTTTGGCTCGTTCTTGTTTTATCCATTGCAACATTCATACAAGTATCATCCCTTCAACCCAACTTTCATTCTTCTGTCAATCTAACATCTAACAGTTACTAAACAGGACAGACCCAAATTCCCAGACCTCAAGTAAGCCTAGTTCCAACCACACTAGTTGATCTAGAGCTAGCTGGCCGGTACATCTAGATCTAGATTGAGGCCTATCGATCTACTTATACCCGAGATTCTGAAATTCAGTCTTTTACTTAGCACGGACTCTCTAAGTCCTATCTATCATGTTTTAAATCTAAATCTAGATCTAACTTACCTTTCTGTCGGAGATGTCCTGCCCTGATCCCGATTCTTGCCAAGTATCTAGATCTAGATCTTCATCTAGCCACTTGTAACCAAGTTTTAAAACTAGACTTAGATTTATTGTGTATAGGCTAAGTCGGAGCTGGAAAATGTGCCTTTCGTTGTGATCGACTGATTGTTTACAAACTTCACTTCGATATATTTAAAACTATGACCATGATAATAACTATTTCGCGAAGCGAAAGACGGAAGCACCAAAATTTTCTAGTTTGCTGCATACATATAATTAGATCTATAATTTAATTTTTTTTTGCTTCTTTTTTCTTTCTTTGACCCAGCCTGACTAGTGCGAGATGATTTTCGGATTTGATATAATGTTATTTTGTTAACTTCTTCTTCTTCTTCTTCTTCTTCTTCTTCTTCTTCTTCTTCTTCTTCTTCTTCTTCTTCTTCTTCTTCTTCTTCTTCTTCTTCTTCTTCTTCTTCTCCTCTTCCTCCTCCTCCTCCTCCTCCTCCTCCTCCTCCTACTACTACTACTACTACTACTACTACTACTACTACTACTACTACTACTACTACTACTACTACTACTACTACTCTCTCTCTCTCTCTCTCTCTCTCTCTCTCTCTCTCTCTCTCTCTCTCTCTCTCTCTCTCTCTGATTATCTTCTTAGCACACTTCTTGGCAGGCGTTGAAGCCTTCACTGCGGCACCAAATCTGGAACACGTTTCTCGGGGACTATAGCATTTTATTAAGTAGCGAATTTCAAAGGCACCGGGTCGTAAGAGATATGGAAAGTGGCATATACCTTAGTCTACCCTGGACAAAAAGAAAAAAAAAAAAAAAAAAAACCCACACGTATGCGTTACGTGTGATCTGTTCTAAAACGTTGTGTGGTATCACATGTTCTCTTCAACTTGGTCAAGACTGTTCTGAAAGCTCTAGTGGGAGGGGCGGGGATGGCCCGGTGGCTTTCAATGCTCAACGACAGAGCCTAGTATTCTTATTTCGAATGGTTACGTGTTCTTTCACTCTTTCTATCTCCTCATCTCTCATGGAATGAAGGCAGGAGGCAGTGTCTATAGCTTTATTCATTCATCCATTAAAGGCAAATGCTCAAGAAGGTACAGGAAGGCTCGGGAAGGCTCAGGGAGGCTCCAGAAGGCTCCTGAGATGAACATTAAACACAGACATAAGCAATGTATTTTAACATATTCACATGATAATGAAATCAGTTGCGACATAGTTGTACTATCTTCGTGATGTTTAGAAACGCAATACGATTCATGAAACAAATTACGGCAAGGAACATAATGGATAATATTAATACAACATAACAGGACTCATTCCTCCATTAATGTATGAAATTATACACTGATAAACAGACAGACGTAAATTGGTAAGTAGGTTAGTGAATATACTATTTTTCCGTCTCTTACTTGTTTCTCTCTCTCTCTCTCTCTCTCTCTCTCTCTCTATCTATCTATCTATCTATCTATCTATCTATCCATCTAATGCCTGTAATCTATATACAAAATACAGCGCTTTGCCGGTTTAAGAATGAAACTCGGTCTCATTCTACTTCTCGATCTAATATCAGTTTCCAGGGCACCTCAAGCCACGAGAATGAGCAAAACAATATAAAATGCATAACCTCAAAGTCAAAACTTCATCGACTGTTTTACTAACAAATCAAACTATAACGGAATATTCTTACAGACTTTTTATCAAATAAATTAAAGCCAATAGTTCGCATAAATGTCGGATGATCTCCTCCAGAGTTTGGTTTAGCATCCTATTGATATATGCAATGAATTATCTAAATAAAGAGATGCTACCAGATCTAGATCACTAAGTATGCTACATTACATATTTGGACATACCCCCAGCACCGACTGCCTCTGAATGTTGGTCAAACTGACGGTCGTTCGTTAGAAGGTCGAATGTAAAGTTAGTTTAAGAGATACCCCTTTTTATCTAATTTACGGAGGGCCTACTACGTGTTGGACTCCGCTCTAAAATTAGTATATGATGCACAATTTAATTGCGGGCGTCATTAGGGACTCATATGGAAGGATGGGGACTTGGGACCAATTCTGGCATTGTCTTCAGGTGGGTACGATCCTCCTACTGACGTATCTTATGCGTAACTGAACTGATTCATTCAGTTTTGACGGCAGGGATTTCCTAAGCGTTTCCGCTCCCACTCTTGCACACGTTGACTCATTATTGCTGGGGATCATTGAGTACAACTTTATACCTTTACCTCAAGACTTAATGACGAGAACGGGTGGACTTAAAGAAGTAATGAGGGGAATTAACGGAGGAATAAAGCGATTAATAAAACTATTAACTATGAAATACTATTATCATTGTTTTATCAATAAACCAAAGGTACCCGGTACCTATCCCACAGTTCCGTCAGTAAAGCAGCAGAAGATGCAACAAGAACCAATGTTATCTAACACATTATTTATTCTTTGTTTGGTAGCGTGCTGAAATGATTGATCAGAATAGAGCAGAGGCCAATAAAAGCATGGTGGAGAGGGCCTTTGCTAAAATTCAAAGACATAGTTTTGAGTGTTAAATCTGTAACAATAATGTTATTTTATCTCTATTGTGACGTTTAAAATAATACAATAAATTTAATATAATCATCTCAAGCCAAGAAACTAAACGTGCTCTTCGACCAAGAGCGGACAGTAGGCCTACTGGATGCGATTGACGATATTAATTAAAATAGCCAATAATGAATAAAACTTAGGGCGAGCAGTTGATCGAGGTTAGATATTAAGCAAATAATTATGCACTTGACAAGTTTTTGATCGATATGATTTTAGACAGTTATTTTTCTAATATGAAAATGCAAAATTATTCTATTGATAAACTAATGTTTGATTACAAATCTTAAGTAGTAAATTCGTGTTTATTTTTAAAGTGATTGACAAGGCTGGTAAAAAGATGACTTTAAAATTGTACGAAATATATTCGTTCTTATGTTTTCCGAAAAGATTTTTAAACTATTGACGACGAACATTACCGTTACTAAGGAAGCCGCGTTGAGTGTAAAGCCTAAGATTAGGTAGGACTAGTCTAGATACCAGGAGGAAAACCTAGTTGTAATTCGATTCTAGAGGGGATCTTCCAGCAAAATGGCTCTTATACACGCAACAAAGTCAGCAAGAGGTGAAATTCAGGTGAGCTATTGTAACAATTTCACCTTCTATTCGGTCAGTCAAAGTTACAAAACTTGGTAATCTAGACCTGAAAGCACACCTTTAGCTTGACATCCAGATCTGGATATAAATGTACAATATGAAATAGAACGATTGGTGTAATCAATAAAATCTAGGTCTAGGGATATTCTTGCAGTTATCGGTCCAACTCTCTTTAAAATTGTATTTTCCTTTGTGAATTTGATATGCTGAACACTAATATGAAGGTTTTATTCATCGCAAATAAATATTTTTCAAGATATAAGCATTTTTTTTGCTCTAAAATCCCATTAAACTACAAGTTTCGGATTCGGCGAGAAACATTCAAATTGTAAGCCTGAAGTGAGTTGGGCCAATATCTGCAAATTTACCAAATCTATGAAATTGTGTCTTACTTGCGGATATAGACATTTCAGGGAAATCTTTGGTGCTGCAAAGATATCTATCTAGAGTATATATGCACTCAAGTATACTTATACTGGTGAAACTCATTTTTGGTGCCACCGTAATTTATACTATATAGAGCAAGATTTAAGGTGAAAGTCTCAAGCTCATCAGCTAATATCTTAAATGGTTTAAATAGATAATTTACCAAGAAAATACACTTAATAGGAGTAAAAGATCCTACCTTATACTTATAGGTCACACTACACATTTGTTTTGAGCAGAGGACTAGGTTGTTCTTTGTCCTCCACTTTCACCAGGCATGATTAAGGGTTGTTTTGTTCTGATCTCGGTCTTATGTTGTTTGTTGTCCGTTTCTTTTCTTTTGTATTGTCATAGAAGATGTTTTTTTCCTATAGAGACATGACGAAAATATTTCTCTTTTTTTTTTATACAAAGTTACTTTTGCTTTGAGCATATGAAATTTTTCTGAGGTGCAGAAACTGCACTTCAAAAAGGAAATGGATATGGAAAAGCCCAGGGGATTGAAGCAGATTTCATCCTGATCAGTAAAAGGTTTAGAAGAGCACTTCTGTCAGCAAAGACCTACCCTATAGCGGACTGTTATAGTGATCATGTTCCAGTGGCTGCTGAATTCAAACTGAAACTTAAGGAAACCCTAAGTACACCTAAAAATCAAACTTGACTTGGCTCTATTAAAATCCAATAAGACCTTTTGAGAAATATATACTCTGACTATTCAAAATGAGTTTGAATTCTTAAGAGAAGTTGAGGCAGTGGACCAACAATGGGTAGAGTTCAAAGAAGTGATCATAAAAGTAGCAGTGAAACAAATACCAAAAGCAAAACAAAAACAAAATAAAAGTGGGTGACTAAGGATATTTTGGAACTCATGGAAAAAAGAAAGGAAAACTTTTTTAAAATAACAGTGAAAAATACCAAACAATGCATAAAGAAATGAGAGAAAAATGTGATGAAACCAAAGAGATTTGGATCAATGAAAAATGTAGGAAGATTGATCTATACCGGTGAAGTACTCAGCAGACAATGAACAGAAACATTGAAGAAATCTCTGAAAAAAAAACAGCCTCATCCACAGGATATTTATACATGTACATATATATGTATATATATATATATATATTTAATCACCAAATAGCACAGGAGACTCTTAACCCACTTCTCTGCAAGTTAAAACTGTACTAAAAGGATTTAATTACCTTACTCATGTCTTATACAAGTATCTTTATCAAGACTTTAAAATGGCAAGGAAGAAAAGAGTGAAGGAGACACAGTATAAGGGTGGCCCTTTTCTAGTCTTTTGCATGGGTCTGTCTTTCATGCCACTAAATCAAAAGTTTATTCCTCCTCTACTTTTTGTCGTAGAAAATGTATAACTAGTGTGTTTGGATGATGCATCAGAAGTATGTTTTTCATTCATTTTTGTACACCATATCTGACTGGGTGCATTTCTGCCTGTTAACCCATATCAATACTGAAAATGGTACTAGCTGCAATGTTTACAAAAACATTTTTTTCTGATAAAAAAAATTCTCATTGAATTTGTACAGATAATTGCAATACATTAATGGTTTTATACCGCATGTGAATGGAAAAGTGCACATATTTTAGACTTTGATGCTTATTATCCCCATGACACAACCACTCGCCTACCTGTTCCTTTGGAATTAACTCACCACATGTAGCACTTACGTGACTATTACTCTATATCCTGTTAAGTCTTTCAATTTATATAGATTGCTGTGGTTTATGGTTGAATTTTGAAAGAATACAGTCTCTCAAACATTAGGAGAAATTATGATCATCTCTTTATTTAAAGTTAACATGGGATCTGCTGGCTCACTAGGGTAGAGGGATATACTTAGGTTATGTGTACCCCATTTATTCATGTGGTTTTATAATGCTTCAACATTTCATAAACAGGCTTAAACTCTTTAATATGAACTTAAGTTTAGATGTGACAAAACATATCAGTGTTTAATATTTTTTTTAAGTGCCTGTTGTTGTTTTTTTAATAAATTTTTAATGTTTGATGATTGCTTCTTTTCTTACTTGGCCATACTGTTAAGATAAATTTTATTTTTAATTCAAGATTATTAAGTAAGCCATAAGCTGAAAACTAAGATTGAGAAATTAAAAAAAAAAAACACAAGGAAGATCAGTTGTTGAATTCCTTTGTAAAAAGTTAAAATCAGTATAAAATTTCTTAATCCAATGATGTTTATGGTTAATGTTTTATTTTATTCTTTTATCATTTTTAACGCTCATTGTTTATTGCAGTTTAAAAAATAATAAATTTTTCTCATCTCAATGTTGTTTAATTTTTTAGGATATTTTGATGTCTGGAAACTATTACATCACTGAAGAGATAGCTCGTGAATTGTCATTTATTAACAATGCACTAGAGCATCTGTCACTGGATGGAACTTTCCTGTCAACATCTGTTGACTGGCAAAAGAAGCCTGGAAACTTTGCACCAAACCAAATTACTGGCCACATGTCAGGTTTGATAGTCTTTTCTGTTTTATGTACATACCAGATAGACTCATTTTTGTGCAAGTTCAAAATTCATAGAAAGAGAAAGGATGTGTATGTGTGTGAGAGTGAGAAGTGTGAGAAATGTGAGAGGTGATAAATATGTCACTGCAGTTGCTTTTCATTTTATGCAATTTCATTATAGCCTGAGCTAGTCAAGAACCCAACCCATTAACTTATTCTCTAGATACTACATTATGTATATATTAATATTTCCTGTTTCTTTAGATAAGTTTACAATGCTGGGCGTACATTAGTTTTAAAATTGGAGATAAAGAGTGAAGAAAATAATAAATAAGAAAACAAAAAAAACTGATTTATTATATTATTCTTAAATATTTATAAATTTTAGACTGTATAAATCTTAATGAAAGTATCTCTGATAGTTCAAGAAAAGCAGGAATTACATGAGATACAAAGATAATTAAGACATCTAAAAATCTTATGCTCTACAGACAATAACAAAATAAATGCAACCAGAAAAGGACATGCAAAGCATTAATTTTTCAGAATTTCAAAGAGTTGCCCTAAAAATGGTTGATCTTGAGTCCGGTTCTCTATTTTATTAAATATTCTTTGAAGTTCATGAGATTGGTAGCATTCTCTGAAGGAACCATACTTCTGTTGCCTTCAGTTTAATTTTGAGGCAGTTTTGAAATGTCCAGGCCATACGTCATGTGAGTTGAACATAACACTTCAGGACTTTTCTTGTGTGAATGGAGATGTATTTATTTGCTGGTACTGATTTCCCCATCCACACGGATTGCTGCTGTCTGTTTCCAGTATGTTTTTTATCACTTGTAGATCTTTTCCATCTAGCTTCAACTGGGTTAATCGTGAATTATCTCATCAAGACGTACTTTTCAAATGCTTTGAAGTAGTCAATGAAGCACCTCTTTTGTACTTCCAGAGCTCGTTCAATCATTGTTTGAAAGATAGCATTTGTGGTAACTTTTCCACAAAGCCACACCGTTCCTCTGCTATCTCTGGTTTTATTTTTCTGACTCGCATTATAATGATTCTTAAAAGCATTTTGGTGATATTACTCATTAAACTGATTGTTATATGTATTTCAAACTCTATTGCCCCTGGTTTCTTCAAACGAATCACTGTTACAAGAAGCTGACGCATCAAGACCACTCATGAATAGACTATGTAAAGGTTAGACAACCTTTTTGGCCATGTTATGAGAAGAAAGCAGTATTCTGAATCTTTTAGGGTTCCTGAAATGGTGATCAAACAAAACACATTTTATGTACACAATGTCACAAAAACTATCACCATATTCACATATTGCCATATTTAAGCCTACATACAACTCAGCTTTAGAGGTCACATCTTAACATCAGGCTTGTAGAAAGGCATATGATATGCAATAGTTATGACATCAAATCCCTTTGCATTATTTGTGGTCAGAGTTCCATATAACACTATGATTTCATGTGCTTTAATCATAGTGTAAACAAATATCAGTAGGAGATCACATTGCTATGGAGTACTTATTTACAAAGGCACATATTATGAATTTTAAAATGAGAATACACTTGCATCCTTGCAACTTGATATGTTGACTTCTTCCCCTCAATATTATTGTTTAACACTAACTGAATGAAAAATTGTGTTTCATAATGATTATTTAAAGAAGCTAAAAAATTATTATTAATTAATTCCAAGTGACTGTTTTACATTCACATAAAAAAATCCTCAAATATTGTTTGATTTACAGACTTAAAATTTGTAATGATGGACAATACAGAATGCTTATATTAAATTTTGTACTCATCCCTAATATTTTTATTTCTCCTATACCTCAAATAGTGTTTGTGGTTGTTGCAATGCATTTTTATTCCCATGACCTTTTTTGGTCCCAGGGAAATAATCTTTTCTAATGCTATACATACACTTCTAAGTGGTTTGAGATCATTCAGACTAGGCATCATGGGCATCTTGAGGATACGGAGCACTCTAAATGCCGAAAATAAGCATGGCTTATGTTTGCTTTAAATTCAAGAGAATAAACAGAATGTATATATAGGTGTAAGGCCTTAAAGTCAAACTATGAGGAAAAAAAATCAATTCAAACAAAACAAGTTGAAGCAAAAGATACCCTTTATCCATATGTTAATTTTCTTTCTTTTACATTTTTTTTTCAACTTTTTTACTTCTTATGATTTTTAACTTTTATCAGGTGCCTTGTGTGCAATCAATCAAGTTGGAAACAAACTAGCAGAAATGAAATGTCGCTTGGGGACTCGTGTTGTGCAAGAGAAGCAAGAAAATGAACTCAGAGAGCTGCACCAGTGGGCAGTTTCATCACTCAAAAATTCCCAAAAGGTAATCTCTAAGTATTACATACATAACATTATGGTATTATGCAATTTCTACCAAAAGCTGTAGGACACAGTTATTTATTACTTTTGATAGAATTATACCCGTACAACTTTGATGGCACAATTGTTCTACTCTCCCTTTTTTTTCATTCTGGCTGAAATCAAAAGCAGTAAAATTAAATTATAATTGCTTACATAAATTCTGAAATCTCTGCTGTTACCAGGAACTGGAACCATACACCTTTGATGCTGCTGATCGCATCAAACAATTTGGTGACACTATAGGGGTAACGGATAGGTACACTGGTTACCGTCAGAACTTGACTAGAGGATCTCGGGATCCATTCAAGATGCAGTCTTCTTGGATGGAGCCGAGAGGCGAGCTTGGACTGATGAAAAATCTGACCAGGTCCCATACAAGTAAGAATAGAAGTAAACGTATTTTTAAACAAACTTTGTATTTTACAGTCACAATTTAGTATACTTTTGAATGCAGGAAAAAAACAAACCAATATTACTTTGCAGAATTGATACTACCACCATTGTTGATAACATGATTATTCTTTTCATACAGCTGTCGGAAGCCCTGCACTTGATCAACGTGTAAATAGCAGGGCAATGAGACCGACTGCTAGTCTTGATTGCAATCAGTTTGGACCTGTTCCTCCCGCCAACATTGGAGCAATGAAAAAGCAAATTCGTTTTGGCACTGCTAATCCACCAATGAGAGTTACTAAAGGTTTGTAGTTCTGATCAGATTCAAGCAAACTTTTCAATCTTATCATTTTATGAATTATCTAGGGATTGTTTTTCCTTATATACTGCATTCATGCTATTAAACAATACACGACTTTAAACCCTGATGGTATGAAAAGTGTTTTCCTTCAGTTTTTCTCCTTATTACCTTAATAGTCAAGTTCAAATTCAAATTCAAATTAACTTGGATTTGCAGAGCATTTCATTTAACAAGAATGCAGAAAATATACTCGAAACATCCATGTCATAAGAATACATACCGTATGTGAAACTTTATAATAATATTCAGAAGCTCATCTAGTTGAGCACTTTATTCATTGTACTACTCAGAGATGAATCACAATTATAGAGGTATACATATTCTTATCAATCATACACACACATATATATATATTTATAATTATAATAATGAAATTGATTACCTAGATTTGTTTTGCCATGACTCTAGAGTTTCAAGCCCTTGCAGCTCTCATCCGATGGCTGTGGATAATGTTTGGTGGTTTTTGTTTATGTTTGACAGTGGAAAACGTTTTCTGTGCATGCAGTGAGAGAAGATCTCCTTTCTTTTGTTCAGGGAGGGATCTTTGATCAAAAGTTGATACTTTTCTTCCAAACTTTTTTCTGGTATATATGGCTTGATTTTTTTAATGATTTTCCATTGGATGGTGTATTCAATGTTCTTGTCTTTTAGTTCCCAAATATGCTCAATGAGCTTTGTACCTTTCTTTCTGCACTAGTTTGATTGATGATTTATGTTGATAGTATATGGTTTTAAATTCGTTGTCTGTGAGTCCTATATAGCTTTCTTGATTTGTTGTTGTCTCTGTCACTGTAGCTTTGAATATAACACATTTTGCTAAGCATTTTCCATTCAATGGGCAGCTTACTTTTTCTCAGCAGTTGCAGAGTTTTGCATGTTCACTTTTTGGTGTTTCTTTTTTTTTTTATTGTGTCCCTGTAACAAGCATTTGTTGTTATTCGTGATCATTTGTTTCACGTTCGGTAGACAATAATAATTGTAGCACACTCTGTTCTGAAGAAAAGTATCAAATTTTGACCAAAGCTCCCTCCCTGTACAAAAGAAATGAGATCTTCTCTCACTGTGTGCACAGAAAATCTTTTCCTGCTGTCAAATGTAAACAGACCACTAGCCATTAGCCACAGTCATCTGACAGGAGCCCCACGGACTTGAAACTCTGGAGATATGGCAAACTAAATGTAGATAAGCAATTTTTCTATGATAATTATTAAGCTCCCTTTGTCAAGCACTGTCACAGAATGCTAGAACAACGAACAAACATAATATATATATATATATATATATATATATATATATATATATATATATATAGAGAGAGAGAGAGAGAGAGAGAGAGAGAGAGAGAGAGAGAGAGAGAGAGAGAGAGAGAGAGAGACAGAGAGAGACAGAGACAGAGAGAGAGAGAGAGAGAGAGATATTACTGACAAGTTCAAGATAGAGCTGTGTCTTAACTATCAGGTTACCGCACCATAGACTCCTTGTACCCAAAAAGTTCAGCCCCTCTGGATGGAGGTGCAGCCCCAGGATCTGCAGTGATGGATGAGGTCAGAAGTCTTAATGCAAGGAATGTCTGTGCTCAATATGAGAGGATGGAACAGCAGGCCAATAGGTGTGCTGTACCTAGACAGCCATATGAGGAGCTCAGTGTACAAGAGCAGGTAATATAGTTCATATCAATGGTTTAGTTCACAACAGGAACGTTTTTCTATGCAATCATTCTTTGTTTATCCTACTGATATAATGTTGGAAGCTCTGCCCTATATCAACTAGTGGTACTTGCCACCTTCTGCTAATTTTGATTGGAACCAAAATGAGCGTGTTCTCCAGGCAACACTTGAAAGCTGTTAAAGTGGATTTGTTTCAGCTCTGCTAGTCCAGTGGCTGAAAAAGTCTTGAATTCAACTTTTTGTTTTTATTGAGGTTATATATATGTCCTATTGTTGCTATGGAAAATATGTTGAGTAAATTTATCTTAATTTAATGTAGAGCTTAAGGAATTAAAGCTGTACCTGTGTTATTTTTGGGACAACCCTCATATAATCTTGGATATCATGATAAGGCAATTTTGTGCAACATCTGTATGATGATTATACATTGTTACTTTTTATTGCAACCTTACAGGCTGGGATCAACACCACCTTCCCTGGAAAGACAGAGTACATGCAGCGATTCAAAGCACCAGATATGGATGTCCCAACTCCAGACTTCAAAATTAATCCATCTCCAAATTTTGCCATCTATGGTCGCCCTATGCAGAGAGTTTGCTATATTCCAAGCTTTACTGAGTACCAGACACGCTACGAATGGCCTGATGCTGAAAAGATTGTCAAACTTCCATGGCTCAGGAACTGAAAGGCAAGCACCTTCTGTGCAGATATTACATAAAAATTCTACAATTTATATGACAAATGAATCCATTGCATTGTGCACTCTTCAGAGAAAATTACATGCGAAACAGAAAGGCATGATAATTTGTGTGATTTATTTATTTTTTTTTAGTGTGTGTAAATTATTAAAGTATTATCGTACACAAAAATAATACAAACTGTACCAGTTTTTTTAAGTATGGTATTCATTCTACATGCAGAACTTAAGTTTACCACTTCTTTTGTTATCATTTGCCTTTTCCCCTTTTCTCTCTAAAATCTTCTAAGTTTCTTTTAATCTTTAGAAAAAAATTGTCAAAGGCAGACCTGTACAGAGCCTTCTTTTTAAATTTATTTTTGTACCCTTTGCTTTTAAATAATGACCTTTAAATATAAAGTTCATTCTTCCACCATCCCCCCGTCCCCTCCAGTGATATTCACTTGTAAAGTAAAAAGAACAGTACAACTTTTCCACATAACAACACATAAGCTATATGAAAATACTATGCATTAAGTTCAAGTTGAATATTTGTACTTTAATTGTGTTGTGCTGTAAGGCTGAAACATTGAATATTATAAAAAATGGTTTTCATTTTCTTTTAATTTATATAATATATATGTATATGTATATGTGCATTGGACATGTTGATTAATGCCTTGTGCCAGCTGCAGTTCTTGATAACTATTTCATGACATTATATCAGCCTAAGAGCATTGATTGCATGCAAAATAGCAATATCTATCTCAATATAAAATATGATTCCACTAATTTAACATAGACACCTCAAAACAATTTAATAGCAGTACAATATTGTTCTATGAATACATTTTATTAGAAAACTTGGTTGTATTATATAAATATCAGAATATGCTAATGATGTCTTTTTATGTTAATTAACTTTTAATTGTAAATAGTTGTGACCAGCAGCAGTATTTTTCTCATCTTGAATGTCATATAGCTATTCAAAATTGAGATTACATTTTTTTCTATCGATAGGAAATATATTTTGTTGAATAAGTGTAGATTTGAGCTTACAGTATTATTTTAAAAACGGTTCTGAAAATTAAAAGGAAATTAACAAAAAAAATCCCACAGCCCATGAATTTTGTTTATTCATTAAAAAATTTTTTTTGGTTCAAGAACAATTTACTTACAGCATTAAGACTTCTGCTTGTAATAAGAGTCTGCCTCACTATATATCACGACACATGAATAAAAACGGACATTACACTCTGTTATGAAGTTTAATAGTGTGAATCAATCACAGATGCCTTAGGTTCATGTGTTGAAAATTGATCCTTCAGTTTTAATTTGATAAGAAATAGCAAGCTTCATTTTTATACAGAATTGGAACAAGTATCTACACTGTACTTTGAAAGTTAAGTCGTAGCTTGCCACCATGCAAATGCATGTATAACACATAAGCAATTTAATTGTAAAGACCTCTAATGGCTGGCCTGCATCTGCATTTTGTGGAGCTACAGGTCCTTTGTTTGCTTTTGCCAAATTGGGACCATGATTATCTCTTAGTTGCACACTTTGAGGGCTCTCCTATAGAGGATGCAGATTTATTAACAGTTTATTGGGTTAAATAAAAACCTTCTTTCATAAATATCGTCAGTGCAGATCTCTCTACGCACATAAGCCATTTGGTTATTTTTGTGTTAGAGAAGAAAAACAGTTAAACTAAAAACTACAGTTGAGTCCAAATAATTCGAATCTGGATAGTTCGAATTCTTAGATATTTCTAGTCGTTTAATTTTACTCAATATTTCTCTATTTAAGCTTTCTTAAAAAATATTGGTTAGTTCGGATTTTGAAATAAAGATCCGGTTAAAGCAAAGCGATTTTGGCGTGATTTTTTTATTCTGACACACTGAAAGCACTTTTCAGCTTGTAAAACAAAGTGCATGTAGTGCTATGCTCCGCGCGGCAAGTGATACTGGTGTATGTGTGTGCCCACCTATGTTACAAGCAAGAGTCTGCAATAAGGCTACAAGAGAGAAAGGGGTCAGGCCACCCTTAACCCCCCTGCACACTTCTACGACATTCCTGATCTGTCATCCACATTTTTTAAACTCTCTTCCTCAATGTATTCTGATAATTCGAAGACCTTTTTTTATCCGAATGACTTCGAAATAAGCGGACTCGACTGTAGTGTCTTTGCAAGGCCATGAAATGTATATTGATGAATAATACTGTTTATTTACTTTGACCTGTATAGAAATTGTTTTGTTTCAAACTTTATCTTTTTCTCTAGCAGGTTATACACTGGTACAGCCCATTTCTTATCATCAAGAAAAAGCAATATCCAATGCATTGCGCATATGGTGAATACTTTCCACCCTTTTCATTATAGGGCAACATTTACACATTTTTTCTCACTTGAATAGCCATCAAGTTATGCAATAGATAAAGAATATATTCCTCATATTAAGAACTGGGTTCACGCATTTATACAACTCATTTGCAACCAGAGATTACAAAGGTGTTAAATTTGATGCTTTCTATTTTTGCGAAAAATAGTTTTTTAATATTGAATTTATTCTCTTTCTAAAGAAATTAGCTCAAGCCCATAAAACAACACTACCTTCGATTTTCCATTTGTTTTTAACTGATTGCATCCATTTCTACGCTCACAGCGTGAAACTGTTCTTTATATACCAATGCTGTGAGTGTGGATGCGAAATGCAAGTCTTCTATAATTCTGGCAGACTATACCCAAAAAAATGTGGATGCAATCAGTTAAAGCCACATAGTTGGAAATGATGATATCAAAAGTTATCAGTTTTGCTAATAACTCACACATATATGCAGTTTGCACAGAAAATAAAAAAAAATCGAAACAGCTTTGACTTTTTTGTGAATAAACAAGTTTGTAACTTTTCTTGTTCTTTAGATGTGTTTATTGTAGCGCTGCAGTAAAGAGTTCCAATAAAGCATACATATAACAAGAGATCAGTAAAACACCTGCCGTTGTGAAAGATAAAATGGACTAATAATAGATAAGTTGACTCACTGTTTAATTTTAAATTTCTCTTTAAAAAAGAAAGCTTTATTCCTTGCGCGGATAATCCTTACTTTTAATAAACAGATTATTTTAATATTCAATATTTACAGTTACCTTGTTTGTTTTCAAGAGAGATTTTCCAACATTCTAGAAACACGTATGCAAAGTAGTTTTCATTAATTATCTCACAGTGGGATTGAAAGGGTAAGAAGTCTCAAAACTTTACTTAAGAATCAGATACCCACAATAGTTTTATAAGCTTTATTAAAGCTAGACTTAACTATGGTTGTGTAATGTAGCTTGGATAAGCTTTCACTCTCACTTTGCTTAAAAGTATGTTAAGGTGATCTGCAAAGAAACTTATCCATTTATCCTCACTGGAAAATATTTCATTTTTGTAAACATTTTATCTTGAATCAAAACTGCTCCATTCATTTTCAAATTCAGTTTTAGGAAAGGCAGACTATGGGAGAACTTGTTGGAGGTGTTTATGTGAATTAATGTCTTTTACCCAATTCCACAAAAGATCAACAGTCTCTTGTATTCTTTATCTTGCGAAAATAAGCTAATATGACGGGTATCAAGGTCGTTAGTTGCCCTTGACTGTCTGACCAATGTCTCACCACTGGGATAAGAATGAGAAAGAATGGTTGGAAGATGAGCCACAAAGAACATTACCATATAAAAGTGAAAGAGAATGATATCAGAGAACATATTGTTTCTCGTCACTTCAAGCTTTTTCATATGGTGGTTTGTTTCCCCAAAGTTTAAACTTCACTTGCAGCGCTCAAGACTGGTGAATAAGAGGGTTGCCACTGATATCTACAGGGGCCTACTTTCTGAGTTTGAGCCCCACACTATCAGTGAATTTAGGCATCATCACTTCAGTCCCCTCTTGCGCTTTATAGGATGGCAAATTATATGAGGACTTTTTGTTTCACTGCATACTATCTCATCTTCACTGCCGCAATTCTAAGATTGATTGCACGTTGCTCTCAAGAGGGTTCCCATTCAAATTTCATACTTTTAAGCAGTCCTGTGTCCACCTTAGTATATTATGTACGGTTGGTTATGCAAAGTGGATCAATTAGCCTCTTGTTGAATTTTTTATTCTTTGCATATTTTTTTTTAATGAGAATTCTAATGCTTCTACTGCATCAGTCTGGAAATCCTTCAATGCAATGCTATTTGGAGCAATTCCTGTGCAGCTGATAGCCTTGCTATTTTTTTTTTAGATTTTACTTCATGCAAATATTGAGAGACTTTTATCATTTCTTATTGTTATTTGTTGGTCTTGTTTCTGAAGTCTTAAGAACAACAGTAAGGGAGCCAGATAAAATAAAAAGTAATAATCATTTCTAGTCATACAATTTCAATTTAAATAAATGAAATGCAAAGAAACATTTTTCCTTTCAATAAAGACAGTTAAAATAGAATCAAGTGGAAAATACAGGCTCTAGGTATACAAAGTAAAATGAGGAAAAAAAATTTAAGTAGAGAGAAAAAAGACTGAGTCCATTCTGTAAAAGGTTTTTTGAACGTTTAAACACAAATGCCAGTTTGAAAGGTTTTGAGAACTAATTTTATTAGACAAGAAAACTGAATAAAGAATATCTAAGGACACTTTATAAAACTTAATTTAAGAAAGCGATGTAAAGTAAGTAAAGTCACATTCTTTAACACATGATCACATAGGTAAAAAAAAGAAGGCACGCAAACAAATATCACTGTAAATTTGAGATATATGTAGGTAAATATGTAAATTGAACACATCAATGGTTTATGCAAAGATTACAGTATATCTAAAATTGCTTAAGTATAACAGCCACTTGAAAATAATAAAAAAAAGGACTAAGAAAACATACGTACTCTAATGAAATTTAAGGCAAACAAATTATACTTCAGAAAATAGAATGTCGAGCAGAGCTGTTGCAATTCATAAAGAGATGTTTACTAGAGAAAAAAAGGTCAATATATCAGCTGGGTGATACTCAATTTCTTTAAAAAATCTTACTCTTATCAATGCTAAGTTGTTTTTTTCAAGGTGATTGCTATTAATGTATAAAATTATTATTTAATTAATTGTTGTTCTTAAACTATTCAGTAAGTTAAAAACTGTAATTATATTACAGATAATAAATGAAAAATATCTCTTCCTTAATGATTTCCCCTCTTTTAAAATACTACAGGACTTTTACTATTACCAGTAAATACATGTATTTTTTAATGAAAGTAAGAAAATTCTTGGAGAGTCCTGCTAATAATAAAAAAGACAAAAACCATCATTCCTTTCTCCAAGTCTGTAAGTAAAAACTAATATGAAAGGGTAGTGAATGAAATGTGAATCCCTTAACTCTGAAGTTTTGGTTCATGATCGCTGCAATCTAATAAAAAGGAAACAAATGGCCTAGTTTTGCAGCTAGTGATTATCATCTCCCCTTATGTCCACTTACTCTGCTTGCGCTGCAACACCTAGACCTAGGCTAGTTATGAATCCATAGACCTTGATGCGAGAACAAATTTCTAATCATAGAATCATCTTTTCATTTTTTCTTTTTGTGTGTGAAGTAACTTGAACCTGATAATGGTGATAGATAAAAATGTCCATCAGGCACAAGGGCAGGATATGGAGGGTCAAATAACTGTAGAAAATTTATGGAATTCTCATTACTGATTAAATTAGGAGATATCAGACTTGCCACCCAAAATTTTTCAAAAGAGGAATCTGAGCAACAAAAAAGAGGGATGACTTGTGCTAGACTATACATCTAGGAATAAATGTAGATTAGATTCTATCTTTGTTTCTCCACTTCAAAACTGAAGTTTAGAAAGTCTACAAAAAATTAGAATGTCCTTAGGTCTATATTATAATGACAGGGACAAATTTCTTCTTCTGAACTTTTGAACCCCACCCCTCTCTGAATTAAAAAAAAAAAATTGGTTACAAACAGAGCCATAATCTTGGAATATTGGTTTCTTTGCTCACACTAAGAGGTTTTAGCCCATCTAAAGCCATGTTCCCCATTACAATTGTTTTCTGCATTTGATCGACTCAACTGAAGCATCATAAAAGTTTACTCATCAGAGTGTCTATATGCTAGCTTCATATATTGGGCACTGCCCTCATATTTATCTATTTTAAAAGCATTTGAGTTGAATATGATCGGTACCAACTAGAACTTAGCTTGACTTCACTGAGCCGCGTAAAAAGAAGAACAACAATCTGACACTTTATGTACATAAATTTATAATTATTTGCTTTGTAATGAAAATCAACTACTAACGAATTATTATTATAGTCTCATGTCAAACCCTTATCCAGTTTCAATTAAAGCTCTAGATTTACTTCTGCTCTTTTGAAGATTTCCAATCAACTAGATTTAGATAGCAATTAATATATTATATCTTGCGGGGAAAATACTGTCAAGTCGTAGATATCAGATGAAGAAATAAGAACAATCCTTTGTTGAAAATAACGGCGAGGTCAGGATGTGAAGATGGCGTGAACAGATTTTCCAGACAAATTAATGATAAGTAAACAACTCAATGGCCTCAATATGTTGAATGATTTCAACGACAAAACAAATTTCAATCCTGCAGTTGGAAATTTAAATAATAAACAAAACTCAACAATGTTGATAGTATAAAGTGCTCTCCTGATATATCGACATATAAGGGTCAAAATTTCTATGTCGATACAAGCAAAAGTTAATATAAAGATGTCTCTTTTAATTCAAATACCCTTTTTTTTTCTTAAATTACAATATACATGTACTTTAAGACAGGGTTTTATACTTAAAGGAAGCTACTACTAGTAGCCCATAAACTTTCGGTTACTTCCCCTGTTACAAGTGACTTTCCTCTTGCACACAGACTCTCCTTACCCTCCTCCCCTAGATCTAGATTTAACCTGTGGATTCTGTGCAGGCAATTGTTGTACTGCAGGCCTGGTCAGTCCTAGCCTAGTCTTGACTGACTGACTGTGCATCACTCTCGCTTAGAGTTCAACTTTTCAAGGCCCCATCACACCTATCATTGAGCACAACAGGTTAGCCCCTCCACTGATGTGATACACTACAGGCAAGTTTTTTTTTTACTTATTTCCAGTTCATTAAGAGGTATCTAAACTTAGTGAAACGAAACATTGTGGGAACCAAATCGCTTGAGCCTAATAAAAATTTGGATGAAAAAAACAGGAAAAATTGGAATCCACCGAACAAAAGTGGAAAGTTGGAATTTTGATCCATTTCTGGAAAAAATCAGGACGATACAGGCTCCATCGGAATGAGTAACAGGTCTGAGATATTAGAGGCAGGTACAATATGGAAGAATTGAACACAACAGGCTGATTCTTGGTAATTTCATTCTAAGTTTTTTGAAAATGTTAGCAAACAATCCCAAATATAGTCAACTAAAATATTAATCAAGCATTGCTTTCTCTGCAGAATTATGCCCTTCCCATGTAATACTGTTTTTCATGGCTTCCCAAACCCAACTTTGACGTCCTGAAAAGCTACCAAAATCTTTCCTTCCATTATTCAACTCTTCATTTTGTCCATTATCTTTATAATCACCATGAACATCAAATCTCACATCATTGCTCTGATAATCATTTTTTGATTCTCTGGTATTACAAAATTTTTCATCACATTTTGCTTTGTTTGCACAAACCCATCTATCTGTAAATTGAGGGATACAACTTGTCAAACTTTCTAAATCACAAATAAGATCGCTTTCAGCAACATGGCAAGACTCTACAGGTTTTTCAGTATTGGGGAGATAATCTTTCAGGTCAGGTGACTCAGGTGGCTCAGAAACTGTGCTTTGATCATGAGACTCAGATAGTACACTTTGACCAAGTGGCTCAATTGAATCTGGCAGGCTAGATTTTCTTGACGGTCCGGGTGACATCTTGTGTTCAGGCGACATCTCATGTTCTGGGTCTGAGGCTACTGATTCATGGAGGCTACAAAAATCTGTATCGCATGATTGTGGTATGTTAGATATATGACAAGAATTGGGGAAATCACAGGTAAAACCATACTGAAGGGTGTGATAGTTCAACCATGGTTTCGATGAATGTCTACTCAAGCGTGAGTTTAAGAAGTCATGCTCATTGTGAAACTCAGAAGTGCTACATTTCTCTTCCTCTAGCTCACTTTCAGGCTGAAAAGAATCAAAATGAAGCATGTCTTCAGGTTCTATTTCATGGCCATCTTCATGTGGTTTAAAAGAGGCATTTCTTTTTTCACCCAAGGCATTATGACCTCTTATTGTACTGCTATTGCTCAGTTGAATCATGTTAGTATCTTTGGTAGACTCAGTAGAGCTTTTCCAGGTCTGAAGAACTTGATCATCTATGTTAGGTTCAGAAGAAGTAACTTTTCCTTTCCCTTGAAAAATATTACTTCTTTCATTTGCCGGGGAAACATGCCTTCTTACCCTATTTTTAGTTAAGCAACTATCTGTGCGTGGTTGGGTAGTACCACTACTTGTAGTAGGTAGAATCTCCTTACCATTTTTGAAAGCTTGTGCGTTGCTCTTTTTGGCAAGTTTTGTGCTGTGACTGGTCTCAATAAGCTGGCTAGCGTGATTGTCTAGGGTGCTCTGAGTTTTGTTCATGTCAAGATGAAAAGTTGTATTGTCCAGACAAACTGAGCACATGTTACTGTCTGGGCACTGCTGCAAAGAGGAAGAACACTTTTGGGTGGTGCCCTTTTTGGTAAATTTCATGCTGCGACTATTTTCAATAAGCTGGCTATAGTGACTGTCTTGGCTGGTCTGAGTTTTGTTCACATTAGGATGAAAAGTTGTACTATCCAGATGAACTGGGCACATATCACTGTCTGAGCATTGTTGCAAAGAGGAAGAATGCTTCTGGGACTGAATAAGGGGAGGGTTCTCACCATCTGCTGATAAAGAACTCTTCCAATGAGGTAGATGTGAATCACTGGCAAAGCGGACAGAACGAATGTCTCCACTTGCATGGGGTGAAAAGGTGTTCTTTGAAGAATAAATGTCTTTTTGGGATTCTGTCAAGCACATTTCCTCATGATGGCCAGAATATGCTGTGAAAGATGGCTCTCTCACCCCAGTTTGGCTTCCGAACTTAGGTTTCAAGACTTCACAGTTAGACTCAAAGTGATCTCTGTTCCATGAAGTAGCTGCAAAAATTAAAAGAGAATGGAGAATTTCAATCAAGATTACACATTTTGAGAAATAAATATTTTTTTTGGGCATATAGAATCATTATGTAAATCATTCATGTATAAAAAGAAATGGCCATGCAGCTTGTTCAGTAAGACAAAGGGCTATAAAAAAAGTAAATAAGATCTGGACATAAATAACATCACAAAAAGAACTTTGTCATTCACTGAGTCTATCCATCTATTTTGTGAAAAGAATAACTTATTCCTCCAACATTCATTGTGCTCACAGCAAAAGGTGAAAGTAATTTCTTCAAAAATTAAAATACAATGGATACCAGATAACGTAAGATTTCAATACATTGCATTTAACCTTAAAAAGGATCTCAAACTGTGAAATAGGTTGTTATGCAAACTTTTCTACCTTTCCAAACATGTGAACTTGACAAATTGGGTAAATACCTCAAAACCAGACCACTATACAGTAGAAACCTAGAAAAATTTAAGTCTGATCATTCGAATTTGTAATAAACTGAATTTTGCTAAAAGATAAGTTATTTTTTTCTTCTTTCTTTGTTAGAATAGGACTCATATTTTGAAGTCTTCCTGGTTCATTTCTCTTAATTCGAAGTCATTACCACCCCATAAGGCAATAAAAAAGTACTGTGTCACTCGTCTCAAGCAGCAAAGAATGCTAATCACTGCCCTAGTAGGAGGGAGCTGATGTACTGAGGAAGAAGTTCCAGTAGTAGAAATGATACTGGTAGCAACGTGGAAGAGGGGAAAGGGAGAGTTGCTCGTTGCAGACACAAAACACAATCATTCAGTGAGTCATAGTATCAGTCATGCCCCTTTTTTGTAAATTGAATCATCTTAATTTAAAGTTTTAATCCATTCCCATACAATTTGAATTATGATGTTTCCACTGCAGATTATAATTAAAACACTGTTTCATGATTGTAGAATAATGAGTTGTAGGGCTGAACCTTTGATATTTGATTCTTAATCACAATACATTTATTTATAAAAGAGAGTATCTCAAGTATAAGTGATGCCTCTTTCTTGAAAATGTGAAGAAAAAAAAGCAGTTTCTTTAGTAAAAATTCTATTCTTACCCTTTTCTTGTACATTTTTAGAGAGGTCACTTTCATCTGCACTGCTGGAACTTGAATAGTTGTCATCCGAGTCTGGTGAAGTGTCATCATTTGATATATGTTTCTTTCTTCTCTGTCAAAAAAAAACAAAATTTAATAAACAAAACTGACGAGACACTCACATAGAAATAGCTTATAGGAGAGCAGGGATGGGGAGAAATTTCCTTATGGCAAGATTATTACAATTTTAATCTGCATGAACAAAGCTGTAAAAGCTACTAAAGACAAAACTTTTCTGTGAGAGTCTTAGTGGTGGTAAACTATGTCAACAAATATAACAACTCTTACTTTATTTTATAGCTTTTTATCAACTGAATTATTTTTCACTTTCACAATCCCTTTCCACCTCAACAGTGATCTCAATAAGTACTAAAGAAAAGGTGATAGCAATATTCAATAAGTACTAAAGAAAAGGTGATAGCAATATTCAATAAGTACTAAAGCAATAAAAAGCACTGCCATCTTACCCATCATTTTTACTTCAATTTCTTTGTAAAGCAAAAATCATGACATCCTGGTCATTTTCTACCCTTTTTGCCAATATCTGACAGAAGGTACTGTTCTGCAAAGCTATTGAATTTTACAAAAAAAAAAATTCTTTAAAAAGAACTAAATGTATGTCTAACTGATCTAAAATAAATGACAAGGGTAAAAAATAGCTAAATAGTTGGATGATGAAAAGGTAAGTTGAAAGAGAACACATTTGTGTATTTAAAAAAAAAAAATCATAAAAAACTTTCTACTGTATCTTTTAATTTAATCCCAATAGTCAGAAAAATGCTGCATTCTAAAAAATGAAATCCCAACTGATCACTAACAAACCGTGATCTCTAAACAACATAAAAATCTGAAACAATAGAAGGTACAAAACAATAAAATAAAAAAAAAAGATTTAAGTTCACTGAAATAAAAATAAAAAAAAGGAACCATACACATCTCACAACTGACTTGATTGTCCATTTGAGGAAGCACACCCTTGTGAAAAATCTTCAGGTGCCGTCGATCAGCAGAACTCATATGACTTCTTGGGCAAGAAGCAAAGAAACACTGTAAATGTAATAAAATGAAACAAAAACACCTCACATCTATTTATAACTGCACACTATAGCGCTAGCAGGTAAGTTTTAAACTCATAAAATTGAATATCAACACTAATATTCTTATATGTTGTTAATTATTTATTTCAAATAAAGTCACAACATCCAATTCTAAATCGCATTGAGATTTTGATCTCTCTCTCTCTCTTTCTATATATATATATATATATATATATATATATATATATATATATATATATATGTAAATATATAATAATAATAATAATAATAATAATAACAATAGTTAAACCTAGTTTAAATTTTGATTTGTCATAACTCCAGAGTTTCGAGCCTTTGCGGCTCTCTTCAGGTGGGTAATGGCTTGTATTTACGTTTGACAGCAGGCAACGTTTTCGGAGCACGCAGTGAGAGAAAACCTCCTTTCTTTTGTTCAGGGGGGGAGCTTTGCTTAAAATTTGATATTTTTCTTTCAAACAAAGTTTCCACACACTTTTTTTTGGTGTATATGGTTTGACTTTTTTAATGATTTCCCATTGAATGGTGTGTTTGATATTCTTTTCTTTTAGTTCTCAAATGTGCTCACTGAGCTTCGTATCTTTCCTACTATGCACTTGTTTGAATGTTGATTTATGTTGATTATATCTTGTTTTAAATTCGTTGTCAGCGAGTCTGATACAGCTTTCTTGATTCTTTGTTGTTGTCTCTGTCACTGTAGCTTTATATAACACATTTTGCTAAACATTTTTCATTCAATGGGCAGCTTACTTTTTCTCGGCAGTTGCAGAGTTTTACATTGTTTGGTGTTTCTTTCTTGTTGTTTGTGTCCCTCTAGCAAGTATTTGTTGTGATTTGTGATCACATTTTTCTTGTTCGGTAGACAACTGTAGCTGACTTTTATAGTATTTCAGTTAATAATTTTATGGAGCTTATTAGTTTTGGGGAAGTGTTTGTCAATTAGATTAAGGAGTTTCTAGCAACTTTCCTTTTTATGTTCATGTTGAATGGTGGTTTAACCCAATTTATTTTTCTCCTCCATTTACTATTTTTTCTTTGCTGGCATGTGCAGATTTTATATCATCATTGTAGTGCAATGTTTGGTTGAATCTGCTCCTCTTGAGAGCGTTGTTATACGTGGGGCTGGCTTGTTTGAATACTACCTCGTTTTTTTAATTTATATTTCGATGTAACTGATTCCTTTGGGTAGATTCTTTATGATGGACTGAGAGTTGTTGCTGTGCTTACTGATGTAGCTCACAATGCTACTAGGTTTCTTGTAGGGTTTGTATATATGTTGCCTTTTAAATTGAGGGTCAGATCTAAGAAGTTCATGCTTTTTTTATTTGCTTCAATGGTTATGTTCAGCTTGTTACATTTGAAGATTTTGCAGATCTCTTTTTTTCGTGGCCTCATCTTGTTTTGGTGGTAGATTACAAGTTGCAAGACTGTCCACCCTATGTAGGCACATTTGGGAACTAAAAAAAAAGAATATCAAACACACCATCCAATGGTAAATCTTTAAATCTTTAAGTCAAACCATATACATCAGAAAAAAGCGTGTGCAAACTTTGTTTGGAAGAAAAATATCAAATTTTAACCAAAGCTCCCTCCTTAAACAAAAGAAAGAAGATTTTCTCTTACTACATGCACCGAAAATGTTTCCTGCTGTCAAACGTAAACAAAAACCACCGGCCATCACCCACAGCCATCTGAAGAGAGCCCCACAGGCTCGAAACTCTGGAGTCACGGCAAACCAAAATTTAAACTAGGTAATCAATTTTGTTATTATCATAATTAAGCTCCCTTTGTCGAGTACTGTCAAAAAATGCTAATATATATATATATTTGAATAGCATCTTGAGTATAAAAAAAAAATTAATTATTATTATTTTGTTAAAAAAGATTACCTCACACTCATGGGAGATCATATTCATATGCTCTTGAATCTTTGTCATTGTAAAATTTATATTACAAGTTTTGTGTGGCTCTTGGGCCAAGGCAACCTGTTAGAAAAAAAAATTGAGAATTACCTGCTGAAAACTAAAAAAAAATATATATATATATATATATATATATATATATATATATATATATATATATATATATATATATATATATATATTATATACATGAAAATTAAGGCAATTCTTTAAATTTCATTTTGAAAAGACTAGAATTTTGACTTAGTTTATAAAACACTTTGAGTATTGTTTAAATGAGCAATGTAACTGCTATTGGGCATTACAAAATTACGCCTTATAATAATTTATGTATGATCCTGTTCATTTTAATCATTTGATGTAAACTGTAAATGTAATGAGCTAAAACATCTTTTTACCAATAAAATATAAATTAGTTTAAGCAATTTAATTTTTCAAACACAAGCAGTCACTATCTTAAAATTATGGACAAAAGACAAAGTAAAAAGAGAAAAAATATTTTATGCAAAATAAAAAAAAAAAAAAAATTCCACAAAATCTATCATTTTGGTGGGATAAAAATCTTTATGAGAATGAACATATGTCTTCATGACATAAAACTTTAATAAAATAAACTACAGTGGAAACACCAAAAATCAAAGTCTGATTATTCGCATTTCTCATAAACAGAGTTTTGTGAGATGCTAGGTTAATTTTTTCTCTTTGGCTTTCTTAGAATCGGACCTGTATTTCGAAGTCTCTCTAGTCCAATTCTATTAAGAAGTCTCTCTGGTTTGATGCTCTTACATTGAAGTCGATACCACCCCCAAAAATACTACATGTATCTCTGAAGCAGCAAGTAATGCTAGTCCCTGCCCGAGAAAGGCTGATTAGTACGCTAACAAAGCAAAGAGGCAGCTGATGCACTTATAACAGAGTATCAGCGGTTATGCTGATACTCATAGCAACATGGGACACCGGATGGGGAGAGTTGCTCGTGGCAGGCACAGTACACACTCAGTCGACGAGTCATAAATTCAGTTATGCTCATTTTTGTAATTCAAATACTCTAAATTCGAACTTTCAGTCCATTCCTAAACAATTCAAATTATGAGGTTTCCATTGTATAATACCAACAGGAGTTGTAGAGGAAATTATAGTAGTGATAATAGTAATGCCAGAGAGAGTGGCAGTGATGCAGCAGTAAGGGTAACTATAGATAGTTGTGAAACTAGTACATGTATTTGAGTAAGTAAAGGAAGAAGCAGTAATAGTTATAGTGTTTGCAGAATTAGTGATGTTGATAGTAGCAGTTGCATTGATGGTAACATTGAAGTTAGTAGTAATTTTTGTGTGTGTTAATGTCACTCCCTTTTTTTTGTTTTTTCTCGTAACTTATAATATTCTCAATTTGCTCCAAATAGTGGTGGAATCATTTCCAATCAATGTCAATATTGTGACTTCCATGTGGACTGATTTCCATCACTGCGTTATAAGTGCTGCATCCTTCTGTCATGGTACTGATTCTCCATAACTAATATCAAATATATCTCCCCACTGTCTAGTGTGAGCACACATTAGCCTTGTAGATGTGCTATGTGAGCCAATAAGCTGTACAATTTATAAGGAAGGAACTGTTTTCTTTAAATTCTTTCTTCTTTTGAAATTCCAACCAGCAACTCATTTGATATGTTTTTGTACATTTTCTTCAAACATGAGTCCTTGGGAAATAAATTCTCCTTAAAACTATCTAAAAACATTTAGTGTTACAGAGTGAAAAGAAATTAAATTTATATCATTTTTTTTATTATTTCAAGCTTCATTTCCTAATTTCAATGATGAGAATTGCTTTTCCTACAAAAACTAATACAATTACACTTTTAATTGATGGTCTAAAAACACCTACAAGAGGCTCAGTAGATTTTAACAAAAGGTCAAAACAGCATAACTTGCTGAAAACTTCATTGGTTGATTAAAAAAAAAAATGGTGAAAATAAAAATAGCCTCAGATTCAATTACAATTCAATGCTTCTACACAGAGTGTGAGACAAATCCTTTGGCATTATAAACAATGTATCTTGGAAGAAAATATCTTTAAAAATATGACACTTCTTGTAATTTGTCAACCTTGTAAAAAATTCATTTCTGGTTAAAAGCATAGCAAATATGTAGTTGTTGGTGCAACAAATGAACTAAAAAATGTACATGTAATTCCAAATGAAAAAAATTCCACCTCCCCCCCCCCCCCCCCCCCCCCCCAAAAAAAAAAAGAGCCTACTTTCAAAATTGATCCATGAATTCCATCTGGTCTTTTTGGGGTTCTAGATGCATTATCAGATTCATTCTGGTTATAGTCTTCAAAGACTCTATTGTGTCTTGTCCAATTTGGATAGTCTGTATGAGGAGCACGCTGTTTTCTTGAAACTCTTAGAAACGCTGGAGGGAAATGCACAATGCAAAGTCAAGATGACTTTTGCCAAAAAGCTATCTAAAAAATCGTCTTAGACAAATAAAACATTTCAATGGTTTAGAGCAGCTTTAAATTAAAAAAAAAGTTACAAGTATCATGCAAACAGATTTATAGTTTATTTGATTTCCTCTTAAACTTGCCAGTTTGAATAGAAATCATGAAATGAAACATTAAAAAATATTAATTTTTTTTAAAGCATCCATTGTGGTTTTATAAATATAAACTAATATACCAAAATAATGAGTGTTTACCATCATCCACAGTTCTTTCATTTCTGATCCAACTCTGACCTCTGTTATTAGTCAATGATCTATAGTAGATCTTGCTGGCTTTTTCGCCTGTTTTTTTCAAATTATCTAGCAATTCATCCATGCTTGAGAAATGTTTGTCCATGATGAAGCTAACCTTGCTTTTAGATGGAATGTAATAATAAAAAAGGAAAGCTTAGTTTAAAATCTATATATCATTAAAATTAAACAGAATTTATGGATTAGGACTTAAACCACAATAACCTTTGAGATAAATTTCATTATAGGAATAAATTAAAACACATTTTATTTCAAAAATCTTAATTAAAAGTGAGATAAGACACTTATAAGTGCTGCATTACAAAGGTGTAAAATCTAGATGAAATAGGTGCCATTCAAGGTTAGTGATATAGGCCTATAATAGTTTCTCAAAGTTGTCCTTCCTCCCAACCCTCCAAAAATATATATTGATAAGCGAACACAAGGGGTACATTGCCTACATAGTTACTTCTCAAAAATGTTTTCTTAAAAACACAAAAAATTTATTGAAAAACTCATTGTGCTACAGCAATATGCTTAAAAAGTTCCTACTTCAAGACCTATTATTAAGATAGAAACTCAGAAGAAAATAGTTTTGTTTAGGCAAGACATAGGCATCCCATCCAAGACATGAAGTAGTGGCTCCCTGGTCACATCAGACATTTTACTGTGTGATCATGTTAGGCTCCAGTAAGCAGGTTTGTTTTGTATGATTTAGCACAATATACAGCTTCCAAATGCATCACCGCCCAAGATTCGGTACGTCATCTGCGCATATGATTTTCTCTCCATGCTCAGCATTGATATAATAGCCATATAGCTATTTACATTTGGGTTTAATTTTCCTACTTTTTGTAAGCCACAGCTGTGAGCTGCTGTCACATGACTAAGCATTCAGACATTTTAGCAGATCTTCATCCTTTACAGTTTATACAAGATTCAAATCCCAAAGAATAAAAAAAAATCTCAACCAACCCATTTATGAATCTTAAAGTTCACTCTTGACCTTTAATTAAATCCTCATCAAAACCAAATGATGACCATGGCACATGTGACTTTCACTTTAAGTGAGAACAAATAGATATATGAGAATCTCAGCATAAATAGAATGACAATATGATATTTTCATTTCAGAAATAACCTCATTACACACCCTTTTACAATTAAATTTCTATCTTTTTTTCATTTGGACTGCAATTAGTTTGATTTTCATAATTTTGAGTAGTAACTAAGGATATTTACAATTTAAAAGCTTGTCTTAAACTAAGAGTAGAATGATTTAACTTCTTTAAAGGGAGAAACTAACATTGCTAAGAAATTAAAAAAAAAAAAAAAGGAATTCAGATTTGTTATTTAATTTACAATTGTTTAACAAGAGATTTATTACACTTTTAACTAATTTAATTTACAATTTGGTATTAATTTCATGCTCTCTACAAAATCCACATATTTTGGACAATTTTGTTAATAGCAGATTTATGGTCTTTAATTCACCCTTAGTCTTAACTTGAGAAAAAAAATTGTATGTTTATCCACAAATTTTGGAGGACATTTCTACAGCAAAGTACTTGTCAATCTACAACTCAAACATATAATAGCGAATAAGGCGACAATTGTACATATGTAACACTGTACATGGATCTCTTTTAATTAATAAAATTCTTAAGCGGTACAATGGGATCTTATCTGTTAGTGTTTTGTGATGCCGCAAAAGTAGCAGGTAATTTTGCAGGTTTTTTTAAGCTTCAAGGATAGCAAAGTTGTGAAGATATAAACTACCACCGTGTATTTTTTTGTCCACTGCTTTGAGGTTGCAGAATATCACAGAGGACTATATCTCTGGTTTTATTAAAAATACTGAGCGGTCTATAATAAAACTGTCAGTATTGTGTGACTTTGCAAAAAAGCAGTTATTCATAAATTTATACTGTGAATTTTGATTTGCTGATCATCAGAACCATCTTTGACTCTCTTTTTTCAAAGATATTCCTGTTGTGATTGAAGCACAGCCTCTATTATTCAATTCATAAGAGCCGATAACTTAATAGTTTACTTTAAGGTCATAGCCTTACAGGTAGCAAAGTCATGAATGAGTAAACATCATACTATGGCGTCTTGTAAATAATCTAAAGCAACAAAGCAGAGCAACAAAAAATTAACATATAAGTGTAAGACATTATAGTCCTCATTGGCTTACTTACAAGTTACATTTTGTGACATCATATGTTGAAATGGGCCTCACTGTGTAAGAGTATGTTGCAGCTTGTCAATAAATTGACGTAATAAAACCTATTCGACGAAGGGGCCAAAGTTGACATGACAACCGTTACATTGTGTTTGTTTAGATTTTCAACCAATGATGCTACAGTCAACTTAAAATTCATTTTCAAGAGTCTTTGTATTACATGTACTGTTGGTAAAGTGTGAAGTGGTAAGGGCCATGTGTTGCCATCCTTTGCATCAGCTTCTCAGCATGAGATGGCGCCTTGGTTTGATCCAGCTGTAGTTTGGAATCCACATATCAGTGTGAGGATTTCTTAGCTTTTCTTCGATAACATCACAAATCCACGTGTACTTTAAAATTTGTTGTAAAAAATTCTATGTTGTTTCTAAAAAGTATTATCACTAAAACCTAATAACACAGATATAGAACAATGATGCAGTTTTATGGCAAGTGTGTCAGCTTACTAAATTTCTCCTTACCACCTCTTTCAATAAAACTTGAGGGATCTTTGATTTTCAATGTGAAAAAGGGGTTTCAGAAAAGAATTTTTTCCTTTCAGGTTTGTTAATTCAGTTGCGTTTGTATTAGATGAAAGACGCTTAAGAACTTGACTTGATGGGCCATCCTGATTATTTCAAGAGCTTTGTTTTGTGGATTATGACTGGTACAAAATACAGCATGGTGATTGATTTAGTCATTGTACAAAGCCTGAAATATACTAGCAAACTAAGGGATCTTGTGATTAGCTTTATCAATAAAATTTGTCTCATTATTATTCTTATTGACACTATTTTATGTGCATCATTTACCCTAATTCATATTATATGTCCTAAATGAAACAAATAAAAATAAAAAATGACTCAAGCACAAAAGGTAAACAATAATAAAGTCTCAGAGAATGTATACTTTTATAGGTGTCTCTAAAGATCACAGGGTAAAACTAAAAACAGCATATCAACTCTTAGATGTTTGATTTTCACATAACTAGTGCGCCAGGCACGCTTTTGTGACTGTTACTGGCTCAGCACCTTGGCCCTAGCGAAACAGTTAGCGCTTTACATGAACCGATTCTTAAGGGTTTTAAAGGCTATTTTTATGGTTCTATTTGAAAGATATTACATGCTAGTGCTTCTCACTTACATTAAGTAAACTGATTTTTTCGCCCGTTTTCATAAAAACTTCCCCTTTACTTTTCTGATCTTGAATTTGAAAGGGATCTAGATCTAGAATTTTAAATTTATCTAGAGGTCTAGTAGATCTGGATCTACAAAACTAAGATCTCAGCTCATCTAGAAATCTAGATCTGTATTTATATATTATAATTATTTCTTCTCAAAGAAACCTTGGAAAACAACTAATGCTTTGTTTCATCCAGCTTATGTACACTCTATTATAATGGCGGCATTACTGGAAAGAAAAGAAAGAAAAATTGATTTAAATGAGTGAAACTTTCTACAAATTCAACCTCAAAAGAAGAGGTAATTAAAACCATCCTTGTTTAGACGAATTAATGGGACACAACTGCTAGTGCTACCGCAATTGGGTTTCTTTGGTTTCCAACCGAGTGCGTTCGTCTTTTGACGGTCGTGCAAGACGACGGTCGGGAAAGACCGAGGGAAATGCGAAGTAAAACGCAATGCGAACGCTCACAGTGCGCCCGTTTTTGTTTTTTAGCGATGTCATGAAAGAGGATTTAGATTTTGCGTAGGCCTACCAGAAACACCAACTCCGCGCCTTTCGCTCATTTTCTAATTTTGTTTGTTTTTTGCATTCTACGTATTAATATATTTATATATATATATATATTCTCTAGCAATGATGTTCTCAAACTGGTTGAGAGAGAGAGAGAGAAAGAGAGAAAGAGAGAGAGAGAGAGAGAGAGAGAGAGAGAGAGAGAGAGAGAGAGAGAGAGAGAGAGAGAGAGAGAGAGAGAGAGAGAGCGAGCATAGGAAGGGGTTGCGAAAGGGAAAGAGAGAAAGTGAGGTAAGAAAGCAAGAAAAGGAAAAATAAGATACAGGAGGAGAGGGGGTATAAGAAGGAAGTAAGATACGCGAGAAAAATTAAAAAGGACAGAAAAAAGGCGAGTGAGCGAGAGAGAGAGAGAGAGAGAGAGAGAGAGAGAGAGAGAGAGAGAGAGAGAGAGAGAGAGAGAGAGAGGGGGGGGGGGAAAACCCCGCGGATGTCTATTACTCTATTAAAGATTAAAGGAGCCAATGAGCGAAAGGCTTTTTCAAAGAAAAAAAATAACAAACTATAGAGTATATAAAACAAACAAACACAACCCCCCCTCCCCCCCAAAAAAAATAAAAAAAACCCCAAAAAAAACAAAACAAAAACAAAAAACAACTCGCATCTGGTAACAAAAAAAAAACAAAAAAACACAGGGGGAGTGATTACGTTATCCATTAACGTAGTGTTGATCTCAAAGCTTGCTATATATCTCTGAGAAGACGGGATATAATTAATTATCTCTCTCAAGCTTCAAGCCCATACATCTCTCAGGCACAATAACAAACCAAACTAGGAGCTCACTCGCAAGATCTATCAACTAACAAGTAGGAGGTAGTGAGTTCGAACCATGATTCAGCCGTATGGTAGTGGACTCAGATCCCATCTAACCAACCCATGTGTAAAAGTCGAAATTTTGTATTAAATTCTCAGTAAATTTCGGGAAATGTAAAACTAAAAAACTACATATTGAATAAAAAACCAAGTCTGCAAACACCCAAAAACTACAAAATCAGAATGTTCCCATATCTCGGCCAAATCAATGAAAGCGAACGATACAGATGTCTATTCTAAGGTATTTTGAAAGTACATGTGTGTGTGTGTGTGTATATATATATATATATATATATATATATATATATCTTCATGCGACACTTACGTTTCTAGATAGTCTACAAATATTCAAATATTGAAACGCTCCTGCAGTTAAGCAATTTAACCAATTGATCGAATTAATTTTCAAACTGCATGTTTCACAGAGAGAGAGAGAGAGAGAGAGAGAGAGAGAGAGAGAGAGAGAGAGAGAGAGAGAGAGAGAGAGAGGGAGAGAGAGATATAAAGTATAAACGTTTGGTTGAGTCTCACAAGAAGTTTGCGCATCTTCACATGTTCAAGGAGATAAAATCTGGGTGACTCAATGTGTGAGCAGAGCACAAGTGGCATTTCTTTTCTCTCTATGTATCTAAATAAAATGTTAAATAGAAAAGTATACTTTCCTCTCACAAAAAATTCAAACTCTTGCCAAGAGACCATAGTAAACTTTTTACTTATATATACTAGCACATATTAGCAATTGCAAGGTAGAAGAAATGAGGGAAGCCTAAGCAACACTAAAATTACCTCATGTTTGTTATAAAAAGTTCATGACCTTGTAGGGGGTCATATTAATAAGTCTCCAGTAAGGTTTAACTTAAAATCAAAAGTGAGTTCAGTCTTTGAATAGAAATTATTCCAAGTTTTATTTCCTTCTTTATCTACTTCATTTTACATTCCCACTCAATTTGAGGCTGTCTTGTTAACTCAGCATAGTTTTGAGACAAATTCATTTTTCATTTCTCTTTTTCGTAACAGCACTCTTTGATTTGCAGAGCTGAAATGCTCCCAACTATTGAATGATTTCTTGGAATACAAGACCATTCCATTATTGAATACTTAGGATTGCTGAATAAAAAAATAGTCTCTACAATTCAAAATAAGTTTTAAACTATTAAAGGTACCCTGGAAAAACCCACCTCAAGAGTACCTACAACATAACAAAATGACACTGGTGGGCTTCCTCTAAATGATGACAAATTCAAAGAGCTTTTTGAATCTGCTTGCATGGGATATGTGTTTGGGAAATATCATTTCCTATTATCTTCTATATCTGAAGTACCCTCTAAGTCACATTTTTCAGGTGAAGAAAGAAAAGCAAAAATTCAAAAACCATTGTTTTATTAACAGAATTTAATAATTATGAAACAATATTTTTAAATTCTAAGTCTATGCTTGATAAACATGAACAAAATGTGATAGATTTTCTCATAAAATTACATTGAGCAAATACTAACAGTTGCCTCAAATCTGTAAGCATTATGTTCTTCCATTTGCATCTCAATATAATAAAGAATTTTTGAAAAATTTACACAATTGTATAAATGATAGAGAAAAAAAAAAAAAGAGGAAGGAAATGGACGGCATTTTATGAGTTGAATTTCATAAAAATTTATGCAGAATGTTCTGCAGAATACAGAAAGAAATAAAAAATAAAAATATATACATATGTACCGGCCACAAAAAAAATTTAAAGGAACAAGAAACTTTCATAATTTTGTTCTTAATAAGAAGGAACCTTGAAAAATCATATGAACTTGAAAGTTAGCTAATATGCAAAACTTATAGGTATATCAATGATTTTCTGAACTGTGTATTTAAATTACCTGTGGCAGAGTTTAGAATAATCTTGATAAATGAGGCAAATGCTGTAGTTATAAACGATATTGAAAGAATCAATTTTGTTGAAATATTAAAAATTTATCTTCTCAATGTTTTCTACATGAAGCAATAATAAATATGCACAATTATCACTGTTCAAATGCCTCCTTTGCCTTATCAACAGAAATTAATAACAGCTCTCACCTAAAAATTAGCACAGAGATGAAATAGTCCCATAAAAAAGAAAAAAGAAGGTGAATCAGAGACAAATATTGTGGAACACCCTCGATTAAGACCTGATAAAATTTAGGAGAAAAAAGGGTGACTTTAGGAAAAGTCTTTATCCCCAAGTTCATTTATTTGCTGAAAACTTTTACACTTGCGCTGCTGAAATTAAATTCATTACAGAGATATGCTCCCTTGGATGGCTAGAGATGTTTTATACAAATTCCGCATTTCAGCATATAACTTACTATTAAAATTATATTTTGTTCGGTCACAAGTAAATCAAGGATAGGCCTAATGATCATAGACATACTATAACATTCACACTGTTGATTCTTGAGGTTCTTTAGAACTTGAATTGCTCAAAGAATTGAAATATGTAACAGTGCACATATAGTACTTGCCTAATTTAGCTTATTGAATGATTTAGAAATATTTTATTCTTGAGAAAAAACACAAGTATTCTGAGAGCTCTTGCATTACTGGATACACAAAAAGTAGATCTAAAGTACACTGGAAGGCCTACAACAATCTTCAATAAGTTTGGGAAACAAAAGGCTAACACATAATTACAGACTCTAGTAAGACTGAGGCAAGCTATTTTCTTTAAATGTGGTTTAAAAAGTTATGGATAGACCAAAACAAAGTCAGATACGTAAAAAATTATCTCCATTTGGGACAGAAGGTGTACATATATGTAAAATATGTACTGTTTAAAAAAAAAACTCCTTGGGAATGGTTGTAGAAAATCTAGAGAACACATCTTTTTAATAATCTGCAAGTACCCCATTCAAAAAAAAAGTTATGATGTAGCATAATTTCTACATGTATAAAGGGTTACCCCTCAGAATGTCAGTTTATATCGATGGAGATTCCAAATTGTCTTTCAACCTGATGAATTTTCTCCTCCAGTAGTACATTGCGCTGAACACTCTGCTTGTAATTATACTTAAGGTCCTCAATTTCTTCAAAGAAATCTGGCCCAAAGTTGCCAAGTTCCTTCTTGAGCTGGAAGTGAAAATTCAAGAAATAAGGAAAAGAGCGTGAAGTAACCTGCATTTAAATAATGATGTCAGTGGCTTGATGATAAGATCAGGAACTTGAAGCCTCATGAAGAGATTAGGAAAGGGATATGTTTTTACTTAAGTCTCTTAAGACCATTTCATTGTGGCAAGTGCAAGTTTTAGATGGACAGCAATCTTATTAAAACTTAACATAAAAAAGTAAGGCTGGCCCTTGATTAATTTCATTCATCAAATAAACTCACTATGAATGGGTCCTGTGGACAGTAAAAATTATATATAACATATGTAGATGAATATCAATTAACAATGTTACAAACAAAGATTAGAGACAGGCTTTATTTCTATAGAGCACTTCAAGAACCTACTCTCTATAAGTAAAATAAACACCCAATAGGCAAACAAAGCTGCCTGAGACAAATACAATAAAATTGACAAGGACAGAGGCACCAAATAGAAAGACAGTCTAAGCGACAAAATAAAGATTCAGACTGCTATAGCTGGAGGTGTTTAAGCAGATCTTCCATACTGGGATGATAATGAGCCATTCAGACCAATGCAACTGAAAAAAATATAACTGATATATTTTTTTCCTTTTAGCTTTCTCATATCAACTATTTATGCATGTGAAAAAAAATTGGTGTTGTCCTCAGCTACAAAAAAAAAATTACCTGAACCTGATCAAAGAATGAGATGGTGATTTTTACAAAGTTAAAATAATACCTGTTAATTTCGGCACCAGAGGACTCGTTGGATAAACCTGTGAACCTTTCAGAAAGCTCATTTCATTAATTAGAAGGTTAAAATCTATGAGCCAAGACAGCTAAAATATATCTTGATGGTATTTTAGCAAAAAAAAAAAAAGGTATTGCTACAAAAGGAAAAACACTTTCTTCAATCAATAAGAGCTAAGAGTTTTCCTTATCTTAAAAAAAAATCATGGAAAAATAAAAGGGTTGCAGAAAAGCATTTTCAGTATGAAAGTGATGCAACATTCTATATAGAGCTATCAAAGAATTAGCAAGTCTCTAAATGAACATTAAAATTATTAAATTCTTAGTAAAGGTAAATCAAACATTGATATGAATAAGTTAATCTATCCACATTTTGATAGAGCTTGCAATGCTTGGTGAAAGCAGATTTTTGTCTTCTTGAATTATATTAATATAAAGGTAAAACTATACATCAAAGTATGCTCATCTTTTAACTCCTGACTTTGTGGCTTTAAACAGTTAAACTTTTGTTTACAAAATAAATGCGTATTTAAAAAATCCCTACAAATATGTTTTCTCCTTTGGTGAAGACAAAGCCAGCAGTATTGTATTACACCAGTCGTACACAAAACTGATGTTCTCTTTGGCTATACCTCCTGGAACTGTGTTGTGATGTTTATCTTAGAAAGGCTTCCCTATTTAAAATGCACAGTTAAGACAATTTATTTTGTGCAGTTGTTTCTGGAATGAAACAGATTCTAACCTTTCCAATTTAAAAAGATAGGAAAGATTTAACAATGACAAAAAGATTAACTTAGTAGGTAGTATCAGAAAGGCAAATAATGGCCAAATTGCAATATAACATACATACAACATTTGCAGTTCAATAAAGTTTGCCTTTTTTTTCTATCCTACACAAAATTGGAAATTTGGAAGAAGATATGTGTTTTTGTCTAAAATTTCTGAGACAGTTGAATTATAGGATAGGCTTTGATGAGGACAATATGGACTCAAAATAACCATAGCCACTTTCTTGATTGGGTCTTGGATTCCTGATTGAAAAATTTTGAATTGAAAGGGACTTTAATAAACGTAACACTGCCATACTTTACCTTTTCCATTTCTCGTCTAAACTTCTCCCTTTCTAGCTCAACTGATTTAAGCTCCATCTTCAAGTCAATATTTTCTCGGGTGACACGATCATAATGGCTAGCTTTATCTAGCACACTGTCTGTGATCTAGAGAACAAAAATAAAAATTAAATTTTTCATTTTTCAAGAACAGATAATATTGTTATTAGTTTGAAGAGAAGTTTGTGTAAATTGCACTCATTTTGGATTTCCAAGATTTTGTTTTATTTGGGGCTTAAAAATATGAACAGCACTCATCATTTTGTAAAAATCTTTGGACTTTGACATTGAGTTTACTGTCAATACAAGGAAACATGCACATACTCCCTGTTTTCACTTTCCTCCCCACTCATGTGTTTATCTTTCTTTGGAAGAAGTAAACAATTTTTTCAGTAAAAACTTCAATGTTGAAGAAAATTAAAGCATCTAAACATATACAGTTCAGCACATTTTCTTCAAAATTGTTTGGAAAATTTTTTATATGTACGAGAGAGCAGTGTTCAAAGATACAAGAGCAATAACAATGTCTATTAAATGCATAATTGATTTACTTCCCATATTTGTTGCAGTCTTCATAGTAATCAGAAATACATATGGGCATACATAAAACCAAATAAAAGAAAGAAAATCAAAGCTTATGTTTAGTTGTTTTATTTTTTTCGCTAAAGCATTTAACATTTTTGAAACGTTTTTCCTTTTCCTACACAACGTCTTTAGAAAGATTGCTTTATTCCTCCCTTTCCCAAAAATCTCACCCTTCCCTCTCATACACCTTCACATGGCATTTGATTTCTACTTCCTTTTTTTTTGCTCTGTCAACCCATTCCGTTATTCATCTTATAAAATATCCCTTGCCCTACCCCTCTGCTATTATCCTAGTCTTGCTCCTTTCTTCTCTTTGCCCTGATCTCCCCCTTCTACACTTTTACTCCTTCTAATTCTTAATCATATTCCCTTCTTTCTCCTTCCACACACCCCCATTCTCTTCCTTTTTCAGATCTCCTTCTTCTCTTGCTGATGCTATTTCTATTCTATTCCCTCTTATATGAAGTCATCTAGGCGTAAGTCCTGTCTAGGTCGAAGTGAATAAGAATGAACATCACTTATTCCCAAATAATCTTAAAGGGGCTGTCTGTTAATTCAACGAAAGACTTGCTTCTCCTACCACCAGATGATCCAGCAAGGGATTGAACCACCTTATTGTCAGTCAACGCTCTACCTACAGTATGTCAAATTTCTGAAGAAGGTTAATTGTTAGATGAATGTGTATTATCACTCCTTACCAGTTTGATGAAAAAATGAAAATTATATGGAAACAAAGAGAAAAACTGCAGAGGAACACAGATGAGTTTGAAGAATTTATATTCGAGCTAATCATGTTCCACTTTATGAGCATTTATTACAAATTAAATATTTGCAAAAAAAAAAAAGAGAAAGCTAAGTTCACTTTGAGAAGAGGGAAAAAATAGAATGAATATTACCGGTGCATCATCCACTGTTAGAGATTTTTGCTGCCTCACTAGTCGCAACTCATTCAGCAGCTCTCGTTTCTCATTCTCAAGTCTTTCTACTTGAATTCTATGAAAATTTTTCATTTCAAGGAAAAGCATACATGTAAATTACTTGATCAATTTTTTTCTCAATCAAATATCAAAATAGAAGTAAATTGCATTAATCTCAAATTTCAATTCATTTCAATAAATTGTGTGTTAGCATCTGAACTCTCAATTATAAAATGCAACCATCATCTTCTAATCTAACAAAATCATGTTTAAAAGAAAAAAATTACAGATGGAATAAAATATTCCAATACATGGTTTGGGAAAATAAATTATAGGTTTCTTCCACAAAGACAAAATCTTAATTTTTATATGCCATTGCGAGGATATATATGCAAGCAAACATTATTTCTAAATGAGAGAATTGGTGAAATTTTTATTATTTCTTTTATCTTAGTTCTTGCAATAATACTTTGTGAGTTTATAATTGAAAAAAAAAAACAAAAAAAAAAGAACAACAGAAAACAAAAACAATTTGTTTTAAAATGAGTGCAAATTATACTCTTAAAAGCACATTAGTCAAGTCCAGTCTAAAATACGTTAAAGAGCTGCAGACAAACAAACTATTCATTACCTGCTTTGTTGAAACTCTTTGATAGCATTGCTGTCTATAGAGCTGGACCCTGCTGGGAATCTTTCCAGTACAGACACCTGAAAGACATGAAAATGTTCATTATGCAAAAAATTGTTGAATGTCATCCAAGAGGATTGAAAGCTGAAACAAAGAACTTAAAAAAAACTTTAATAAATTAAGAAAGATTAAAAAAAACTTTGAGTTCAAATCAGTAGCTATCAGAGAAAACAGATTTGAATGATGAGATATCAATTAGCAATGAACATGTTCACCCCATATAAATCCTGAGTCAGACACATTGTATTTTTTCACTCAATGATTTGTATTTAATCATAAACCTGAAACTTTGTACAGCAAGAAATCTTATGTGCTTTGCTTTACCTTCTGCAACAAATCATCTTTTTCTTTCAACAAAGCCTGTTCTCTCTCAGCAGCATCCCTGAGCAGTATCTTGTTGTCCTTCAACTGTTTACTCTGTAATTATCACATAATGAACACCTTAAGTAAACATATGAATTTTTCTAGTTTAAAAATAAATCAAACTTATCCTTCCTCAAAATGCATTGTAATATATTTCATAAACAATGAAGTGAAGGAAGGTGAAATGGTGAATTGAGCAATGCATGCCTATTTCCTTCACAATATTTCTATTTTTGCCCAATTTCATCTCCAGCAACTTCTAAAAGTTACTGCTTATGCTTTTTTGATCAAATCATTTTCCTGGAACAAATGAAGTCTTTGCTCTGTCAAGTAATATTCTTATTTATTTTCCTTCAACTTTGAGGATTATCACAGGTATTTCAACCTTCCCTGAACTTTTCACTGTTTTTGACCTGTACTTTTATATAGCCAAAAATTCTTGGCACAAAAGTATGGTTACCTAATACTCATGTTAATAACAATTTTTATTTGTGTTATAAGCTTTAAACATTTAGCAGCAAAGGCAGGCTTTCTTTGAAAAAGAGTGAACTTAAATGTAGTGACAAAACTAATAAAATATCATTGTTGAATATTGTACATGTTTGATGTGACTTTTGAAGGAAACAATTCATCATGTTACTGTCGATCGTATTTTTCATTTATACATGGAACTGGCTTATGCTGGTACTGGCACAGAACTAGATCTACATTTAGTTCTTGGCCTAAAGTTCTATTAGACAGGCTGCATCAAACGGCTAGGCAAAACAGGTTTTGTTGAATTATTGAAGGCGGTATGAAAGATGCATCTCTACATCTAGGCCTTGCCTCAGATGTTTTGAAATGTTTTTCTCTCAAAATTACATATCATGCATGATCTCCCTATTAGTGAAATGTGCTTTTAGTACTGTATATATTATTTTGCTGAATAAAAAATAAAATGAGGTGCATGTGGCTGTTCCTGACTCTTAATGTCATCAAAAAAAAAAAACGATTTTGATTTTTGTGTTCCATTTGTTAGGGTGAAGTTAAATAACTTTCAAAGCAAGATAATGACAAAAAAATTGCTATCTTTTTAAATTGAATAACTTAACTGTTTTGAAAACGCTCTCTACTTCAGGCATTTAATATAAATTAAAATGTTAAAATTTAACCGATTATAATGATGATGATGGAAATGATAACTAGAGATGATAAACAGCAGGAGTTGATATTGATGAATGATGATGGTGAGTTGAAACATGTACTGTTCCATAATGATTATATCGATCATAATGAGATATAGATGTAGAATAAAACTTCGACAAATATGCTGCCAGCCACAAAATTAAGCAAATAAACTGATAAAAAAGTTAAACAAACATGAACAGCAAATTAATACAAACAAAGGAATTGGATGTGTCTTGTTTATCTCATTCAAAAATAATTTTTTTAAAAGATTCAGTTTATTGCTTTTTCCCCATGGAGGAAAGGAAAGGATAAGCTTTAAATTTTTTCAATGAATACACATTTTTACTTCTCAGCTTCCACTATCTACATAAAATTATAAAAGTTCAGAAAAATATCTTAAATATTTTGTGCAAAATCATGCAAATAAAGCTAGTCTACACAAATCTTACAAAAAAACACTTAATTCATCCAGCTCTAATCATATAAAATAAAAACATAAATATTCTTGGGTTACTGAATGATGTTATACACTGCATGTTTCCTCCTATGCCTTGATTATTACGCTTCATTGCTACATTACTTGTCCTAACCTTCTTCTCCAAATCAGCCTCCATGCCACGTATCTTTTCCTCATACATGCGTGTTTGCACAGCTGACTTCCAACCTTGTGAGTCAAGAGTGGCCATGCTGGGTTTCTTTGCAGTCTCCATCTCCAACCTTGATCTAGTGCTGACAAGCTCCTTATCCTGATGTTCTCCCTGCACCTCCAAGCTGCGCACCTTTACACGCAATCTTTCATTGTCCTCCTTCTCCTTTAAAAGAAAAAAAGCATATTGAAATAAAAATATTTGAAAAAAAATCTTAATGAAATAACTCTAATAAGAAATGTTTTGATGCATATAAAACATCATTCTACAAAAAGAATATCTACAGCCATTACTTTCAATCAAAAGATTATGATACTACTGAAAACAATAAAAAAAAGCAGCATTTGTCATTCCAACAAATTCTCTGTTTGTTTCTTAAATCCACCAGCACAAGCAGATTAAAGAAACTTTATTAGAGAACTTTTTGATTGTTAAGTGTTTTTAATATTTATTCTTGAAGAGTTTCTTCTTAGCAAAAAATCTTCAATTTGTGATTTATTTACATTTGCAACAGTTTTTTTACTTAACCCTGAAAGAACCTCTGCAGTAAATCTACTCGTGGGTATATTTATAACCTGAACAGAGCCAAATGTGTAGATTTATGCTTAACCTTATCGGTCTGAGAAAGGCTTCATGCTTTTGAGGTAGTGCTCAGTGAATGAAAAATTCCATTCTCCCAAAGAAGGTTAGTCTATTTTTAGTGAGCTTATTATGTTTTCAAGATTGCCAATCAAATTAGAACTTTATTTTTTGGCCAAGGAATCAAATATGACTTCAAATCAGACACTGAAAGTAGGGCACTAGAAGAGGCCTAGACCTACACACTGTTTACAGTGGTGAAATTGAGTCTGAATCCTAATAAAGGTCCACTTAGATCTAAAACTCAGAAAGAGGGATAAGGCATAATCATCCTTGACTAACCTTGTCTTGGACTTTGTTTCATTTCTGTGATAAGTGAGAAGTCACTGTATTGAAAAGTGCACATAACAATGACCTCGTGGAAAATAGGGAATTTAATTTTTCAACTCCTGACCCAATCATCAAGCTTCAAGCCATCGTCCACTAAAACAAGTTCATGGGTGCGGAGGATAGGAGTAATCAGATGGCGCCTTAACATACATATAAAGGACGAAGGTTGAAATGATGGATGAAAGATTTTTCCGTATGATTTCTCTGGGTGTGCTTGAATGCCTTCCTGATCCAGAATTAAATTCATTTGCTCCACTCTCTCATCTGCTTTTCAGGAGGGAGCTTGCTCACTTGATACCCATGTTTGCCCACAGGGCATCAGAACATCTGCTAATTCCAGATGTGGATGATTTACAACTTCAAGCTTACTGCTCAGCACTTTCTTCAAAATGTAAAGCCTAAGCCTTAAGCTAAGAAACAAAACCCAATAAGGGACTAAATTGTTTGCCCTGGCCCAGGCAACAGGGAGCAGACATGATATGAATACTCCTCTTGCAATCTGGGACCTGCATATTGAGCCATGCTTTATGATATTCCATACTCAAAGGGACTTTAAGCGAGCCAAAAAAACAGCCCCATATGAGTAAATAGCCTGCTTCTCCCATCTGACTTTTTCAAGACAAGACAGAAAAGTCCTTTTCAGGACTCATATTTTTAAAGGATCTAGGAGGTCCCTGGTCTGAGCCTTTTACTTTTTTCTAATAATGACTCAAAGGAAAAAGATGAGAAAAACACAATTTATTTCATGCTGAGATTACAAAATGGTGAGTAGAGTAATTAAATTAAGTATGTGCTAAGTTGTGTGCTTCGATTTGAAATTTATGTAAAAAATTGTTTGAGCATTGTTTCACTAAGTTCTAGATCTAAACCTAATCTAGATCTACGGACTCAAAGATGCCTTTTTTTACTTTAAAAGTAGTTAAAACTCAGAGAGACAAAGAAATACAAAACAAATAGCATAATCATATCAATTTCGGCTCTCTAGGTTTCAGAAGATGTATAGTTATTGTAGGCTAACGAAATAATAAGACGTGATTTTCTGTCTACTACTAGATCTCCATTTCACTCAGCCAGCAGGCTGACAAAAATGTAAACACATAACTTTGGAAATCTGACCTAGGCTGTTGCCAGTTCTGGTTGACCTTCTAGAGTTAACAAACCTTAGCTAGTTCTTTCCTCATCTTGTCAAAGTCATTGACCATCTTTGCAGTTCCCCTCTGCTGAGCTGTGTATCTCTCACTGAGTTCCTGTCCCATGGACTGCCTCATGTCATCCAATTGAGTCTTATCAAACAGAGGATCAGTAAAAAAAAATGAGAAATTTATTACAACATTATACCAGCTTGTTTACCGTTAAAAATGAGTTTACTGAACCTAAAAGTAATGTTTCATTTCTGATTCTCAGAGAGTATAAGGATTCACAAAAAATAAGTGAATATAGAATCAATTCATTTTACTCTTCTTTTCCTTTTTGTTACGAAATAAGCATGGGAAAAGATCTTGTCAACAATGTCTGGGATGCTCAGAGAATCACTGAATACACTGATACCAACATACAAATCAAAATGATATAAAAAAACACATGAAGAAATTTGAGTTGAACGCAAAAGCCTTGAGATACAAGATATAAACCTTATCTAGAATTCTTCCAAAGTTAATGTGCTATCTAGATAATCTAAAAGGAAAGGGGGGGTGTCCCGGTACTATGCATGGGCTGATGAGGTTGGCTTGAGTTTATACCATAATAATGGTTCTGAGACGGGCTGGGTTTGGCCAGGATAACCAAGATGTTCATATTTTTGATTAAATGAAATCAGAATAAACACTAAACAAATCCAAAAATATTTCAAAGTGCATACATCTGGATTTGGCCAGCAAAGCCAAAGGCTTGGCTCAATTTCAAAGCAATATGCAAAAGACATATCTGTTTACCTTGAGACCTTCGTTTTCACGCTTGATCAGCTGCAATGCCTCTTGACTCACTGGGCCTGGTGCTTTCTTCAACGTGGCATTCTCTTGTTGGAGTCTCTCCACAACTTTTTTCAACAGAGCCACAGTCTTTTCCAGCTCTCTTTGACTTTTGCCACTCTCTCCAATCTGGAAATATCCATTTAATTATGACATTTCAAATGTTGTGACAGTTCACAGCAGGAGGATACAAGGAATCAGAATATCTTATTTTGAACTGTAAATGGTCAAATTTGTTTAATCTTCTCATAGAGTGCTTGGAAAAAGTTTTTGCAGACCCATTTTAACGGTTGTGATCAATTCAACAAAGTTTATCTTCTTTATGCTTTTTAAACAAGAAAAGATACAAAATTAGGGCAATACATAACATCAATTAAAGGACAACCCTTGTCTATATCAGTGCAGTCTTAACTAATTTTGGTTTATCTTAAGAGTTGCATAAAAGTCCATGAATTGGAGTAATAACAATCCTGTAAAAAAACTGTACTAAATAGTTTCAGGTCATCTCAACCTTTTATATTACTGCTTATAAATTTTGATTAAAAACGTTATATTGAAGGTGAAACTGAAAGCTTTAGTACTCACTCTTTTGATGCTGGACAAACTAGACCTGGCAGAGTCTCCAGCCAACTGGCTGTTCTCAAACTTGAGAGCTTCAACATAGCTTTGAAGATCCTCTATTCGCTCCTGTTACATCACAAATCAAAATTGCATAAATAAAGCAGGGCTACACGGGATCATTGAATCAGACACATGTTCTTTCTCAGACCAGATAATTATTTGTAAGAATATAGGAACTAGAAGGCAAGAAAACGAAAATAATCGTAGTGGTTTGTAATGCAGAAAATATGAGAGGATATAGATATGTGGTTGCCCAAGTGTCCTTGAATTTTCTTGATGACTAACGATCATGATTATATACTAATGAATAAATGAAGTGAAGTTTGAAGAGATCTTGCTGACAGCTATGTTCTTAGCAAAAAAAAAAAAATAAAACTGAATGAACATCCTGACCATTTGCTGAATACAAGTTCCATGTAAAACAGTGATTCACACACACTTAATTCATGCTATACAACTGTGACAGAGTGATTGTTTCAGATCTTTGTTCTTTAGATTAAGGACAGTGGAAAAATTTGAATATCATAAGCCTATCACTCTTGCACTAATGTATTGATTGTACACACCTTCAGCCTAGGAATGTCCTTCCTAGATGCCTCTACCTCAAACCTCAACTCCATGGCTTCCTCTGTGAGTCGAAGCACCTCTCTTTGCAGGTCTTGATTTTTGTTAAAAACTTTCTGATACTCACTGGCTGATACAGATGAGTCCTTCATAAAAGAATATTGCAATTTGATGAGATACAAAAAGAATGAGATGGCCTGAATGCTATTCGTTGAAAAATTCAAAAAGCTGCAATCTTTACTAAAACGAATGTTGTTTTTCTTTGTCTCTGAACCTGTTTCTGGTGAAGCCTTTAACATTTTTGGCACCCTGATTTTGTGTGTGTGTGTGTGTATATATGTGTATATATATATATATATATATATATATATATATATATATATATATATATATACATACATACACCAAAGGTAATAAAAAGAGAACTGACCCTTGCCTTAAAATCCAATGGTTACAAGGGAAAGAGAAGGAAGGAGGAGAAAAAGGAACGTGAAAAAAGTAAGAAGCAGAAATGGAAGTGGCAAAAGAAATGTATAAGACAAAAGGAAGAATTCAGATGTTTATCATTACTGCTCAGATTGTAAATATGTTGTTTATCAATCAAGCAGTGAAGCTATTAAAAGTTCATTAAATGCATTATGTTCGGAGTAGTAGTAGTAGTGGTAGTAGTAGTAGTAGTAGTAGTAGTAGTAGTAGTAGTAGTAGTAGTAGTAGTAGTAGTAGTAGTAAAAGTAGCCACAGCAGCAGCAGTAGTAGTAGTAATAGAAGTAGTAGGAATAGTAAAAGTTTTAGTTGCGAAAGGAGAGAAGGAGCAGCAGCAACAGTAGTTGAACCAAGCAAACCTCACCCATTGTTTTGTTTGCAATCAAAATGATCTAACTGAGCCTTCTGATCTATACATTAATAACTTTTCAAAATTCTTTATTTATTTAATGATGAATTCAGAGTGCATTCTTCGACTAGGCTTAATGGACTTAATGAATCAGAGTTCAAATTAAGTCCAAGAACAATATTAAACATCAAAAGAGCTAATAGAATCAGTTTAATAGATTTGAGTTATCTGCAAATTGAACCTGAGTATAATTTGATGCTTTCAAATATTTCCTGATCACTTTAGAGAAGGTTAACTGGAAGCATTTTAACAAAATAAAATTGAATAAATAAGAAAATAAGGAGCACAAACAAAGAGAGGAAAGGATAAAAGGATGTTGAGAAAAAGAAGGCAGATGAGTATTATATTGGATTTACCATACCGGAGGTCTGGCTGCCATGGCTCTCTCCATTTGCTCCAGCTGCTCGCGTAGGTGCTGATTCCTCATTTGGACTTCCTGCATGGCAGCGTCCTGGTTCAGTAAAGCCTGTCGCTTTAAACTGCCAATCTGATAATGCCATGAAGAAATAAACATGGTTCTATGATTACAAATATTTTCCTTTGCAAAAAGCCTACATGTGAGTAAAGTGAGTAAAACTACTGCTTAGTAAAAATTATGCTGATTATATAATCAGAGATAGTCCTGCATGCATTGAAGACAGATTCACAAAATAAGAAAGAAAAAAAAAAAGAAATTCCTAAAACAAATAAATGTTGAAAAAGAAACCCTGTTAAATGCAAATGTTATGAAATTCAGTGGTGTAATACCAATTCCTTCATCACAAAGAACATAAAGAGTTAGAAACAAAAACTTAAACATAATGTAGACCTATAACTTCCACTTTTTCAAGATCCTAACGTTGCACTCTTCCTTTCTAATCTTAGAATTGGTGCTATAGGAAATATCTTATCAACGTTCATACTTGTAATACTATTGTATGATTAGCATTTGTAAATGTTTCAAGAATAAAAGCTTATTCTATAGTTTTTTTTCAAAAAACAACATGAACAAGATGCAAACTCTTTTACAATTTAGGCAGAAAACTAAATGAAATATAAAAAAAAACACCGTCATGATAATGGGGATCCACTTAAAATTGACACTCGAAAAGAAAATGAACCTCCTCTTGCTGTTTGTAAATTGTGGCCTTGAGATCCTCCCTCTCATGGTCTAAACGGCCACTAGAAGGAGCTGTGCCTAAACTGTGTGCTGATGACTTCTGTATAGGGCGGTGGTGGATTTCTTTCTCACGATTAGGTCTGAAAAATAAATCAAATGCCATTCAATTAGCATATGCATTATAATTCCTGATACTGTTGCCCTTTTCAAATCTTACACTGTTTTGAGGATCTCCTTCAACAATATTTTGAACAATGGAAGAACCTCGTCACTTTGAATGATAACAATGAATTGATTGACATGGCTCCAAATAAAGTAGATAAAGTTAATGACATCGCTGAAAGCATCTTCAAATTTAGCAACAAGGCAATTTGAGAAACTCCTATAAACAGAAGGAACACAACTGTCTGCAGTGTAGGATTTTAGAAACGAAAGTATGACACAGATATTCTAAATTACTTTGATATTGCGATAACAGCCAGTAAAGAATCAAGATTACGAGTACTTCATTTCAAAATATCATTTATCCGACTAACATACTTTTATATAAAATGAAAATAAAGACAACTAATAAATGCGAATACTGCAAAACGTTTGACTTTATTGAGCACATGTTCTTTCATTGTCAAAAACTTCAAGGGTTTTGCAAACATGTGGAGACTGTAATTTTTTCAAAGCTTAATGAAAAGATCGTCATTGATGAAAAGGTTACTCTTTTTGGTGTACTGAGCAGCGATCTGTTTGAGGTAGAGGATAAGTGTATTGATAATATCAACATAGTTTTATTGGTTGCGAAGATGTGTGTCAGCAAGGCAACATATGGGAAATTGAACAATCCAACTATAATATTCGACACAGAAACGGTTTTAAGAGAAAAATATTTTAGAATATAAAAATAAATGAAAAATTGATTAAAGAATGAGTAGGGTAGTTGAGCCAAAGTTTAGACATAAACTTATATTAATTCAGTGAGATTTCCCATAGTGTGGAATAAGCATTTTACGATAAGACAGAAATTCGATGAACACTTTGATGTCTTTGTTTGTAGTAAAAGATGATTAATATGATGAACGCTCTTATGACTTGAATTATTGGTATGAGATGATCAATACGAATTAACACTGTTTTGATTCTGGTTTTTTTTTTTTTGGTAAGAGATGATCAATATGAAGACAACTTGAATCACTTTTATTATTGGTAAATAGTGTTTGTTTTGAGAAAAAGTTAAAAAAAAAACAACTCATGATCCAGTTATGCAGAACTATTTTTATTACTCTGCCTGACAAATTATCATTTTTAACGTAAGAAAAATATCAAAACTAACCTTGGGGGGAAAAAAAAAAAGAACAACTATTGCCAAACTGAAGTTGATTCAAACTTATTAGCTGAAAAAAAAAGTATCAAAATAAGCCTTTTTCAGCTTCAACATTACTTAACTGAATCATTCTCTTTAAGAGTGTTGAAAGGTTTTTATATTGTAACTACCTTTTTTATTTTTTTTCATATTGTTCATCTTATAATTTTTATATTAAGAAATAAGGTCTACTTATTCTATTTTCATGTCGTTTTTTTGATGTTGTAGATTCATTCTCATTTCTTCTGCTGTAAAGTAGTATTACATTTTTTGACAACTGATACTTAATTGATGTAGACTTAAATTTATTCATTATGTATTATAAAATGGATGCACTTTCGAAAATGTAAAATGTAAAATCTAGATGTTTTCTGATTTGTCTATGATAAACCTAAGTTTGGTGTTCACTTATCCATCTGTATTGATCGTGTCAGCTATTATAATAAATGAATAATAAACCCCCCCCCCCCCAATATTTTGAACATGATGTGGAAAAGCTGGTTTATACAGATTATAACTTTTTGAGAATTATACCTGGCACAGCATAGCATACAAACTTGTGATTCTAACTAAAAAGGAAATAAATAATGAATATACCAAGGGAATATTTTAACTCTTACAAAAACTAAGGACCCCCACACACACACACACACGCACACTCTTCCTTTTATTTTTTTTTATATCACTGACTCAAAAAGAATAACTAATGACAAGTGTGTGTCTGCAATCAGCACATTTCGTAAACAAATAAGAATTGTTTTTGCTCCCGTTGAAAGCAACACATCATTATGGATATTCCAAGGATAAGGTATGTTTAATTTATTGAAAGTGATACAACTCAATGGGCAACAATGGGTCTTTGGTGACTTGCTTTCTTGCTACTAGATGATCCTTGTTGGTTATCACAACAATAATGTGCGGATTATACTGCATGCAACATCGTCATACTGAAAGTTCTTCTTCTTCTTCTTATCATTATCGTTGTTGTAAGTAATAGTTAATACTATTACTGGTGCAAACACTACTTACATATCTCATAATCTTATATCCTATGATTCCTCGCTATTTGAAAACTGATCTATTCATTTTGCTGCCCACTATCTTGATTCAGATCGAGGCCTCTCTAAGTACAGGTCAGACACAGAAGTAAACAATCTTTAGTGCAGTAGTAAACAATCTTTAGTGCAGTAAGAACAAATCAACATTCTTGGGCATATGGAATGAGTAAAAATTAGGCTACTCTTTGAGCATTATTCTGTCCTAAGTATCCTTAATACTAATAGTTGAATGAAATAGGTTATTATAACCCTTAATATTCAAAGGTTTGTTTAGTTCGGTGACTTGGCTTGCACTTTCTGAACCTAAAACTTTTGAGTTTTGAGCAGTATAGTGTATTCAGATTATTAAAGGACACATGGTTTTACAATTATCAGAAAATCTTTACAAAGACGAGGAATGAAAACAAATACAGGATGAATATAAATGAGAGAAAAAAAATCGAAAGAGATAAGGGAAAGGGAGTCACAGATAGGGAAAAGATAGAGGCAGAGAGAATGAGTGGGTGAGTAAATTAGATAGAGAGTCAGAGGGAGGGAGGGAAGGAGAGAGAGAGAGAGAGAGAGAGAGAGAGAGAGAGAGAGAGAGAGAGAGAGAGAGAGAGAGAGAGAGAGAGAGAGAGAGAGAGAGAGAGAGAGAGAGAGAGACTTGACATATATACATATGCCTTCACACTGGAAGAACGAGCTTTAAAAAAATCGAGAGAGAGAGTGTCTTATCTGAGATTGAGAAAGAAGGAGGTAACTACCTGTTTTATATTTAACGGTAAGAGAAAAAGTAAGAAAACGAAAGAGGTTGGGTCGCAACGGCAAATTTCAGTATTGTGAGTATGGTGAACATGAAGTTCATAAAGAATTGTTCCATTGCTTTGACCACCACACTACTTTACGCCAAACAAACGCTACTACAGAAACACACTGAAAAGAGTTCACAATGTTAATCTTATAAACCCACCTACGATAATATTTTATAGGCCTAGCTTGAAATTACCGAAGATATTGAGAACTTTATAGAGAAGGCCAACATTTCTTATCCTACAAAATACTTTATTCTTCGACTGAGAGATTAAATACTATAGGTTTGAAAATAAAAATAACAAAATTGGATCCCTGCTCCATCTAAGCATTACACACACAGCACGTTAATTCCAAAGCGAACATGTTTTTAAAGACTGAGCATGACCTAGCTTGCAAAGAGAGCAAAGTCTGTCTTAGGTGAAATCGACACACTTCACTATAGACGAGTTGTAGTGTGCTGCAAGCAAGCAAGAAAGGCGATCACAGCACGAAAGCACAGGTAAGAGCCAGATCGATAAATCGATCGCCAGACGTTACACTCTGAGAGATCATAGCGGCTCAATAAGAAAGAGGCAAGATTTGTAAATTTCATTTAGATCAAAAGCAGCTTGATAATTAATCGAGATTTTGACCAGTATCAATCTTAATAGAACATTATAGAACCTTACATGATCGGAACCCGTGATAATGGTCGGTATTACTGTCTGTTCTGTCGTGCCATGGGAAAAACATTGACTTAAATCGGTCGGAAAGTTATTTTAAGATTGACATGATGACCTGTAAGTATTATCAGAAAGATTTTACTTTCATGGATAACGGCCATTGACATGGAGTCAGGCGTGTGTGAAAAGCACTGCTGTTTAGTTAGGTCACCATTCCCTCGAATTCTACAACGCATTCAGTTAAAGATAAAAACAAACCTTTGCATATTAAGGGTTATAGTAACCTTTTTCATTCATCATTTAAGGATACTTAGGAATATTTAGGATACTCAAAGAGTACCCTAATTTTCATTCATTTTATGTGCCCAAGAATGTTGATTTGTTCTAACTGCACTAAAGTTTGTTTACTTCTGTGTCTCGGCCTGTACTTAGAGAGGCCTCGATCTGAATCAAGATAGTGGGCAGTAAAATAAATAGATCAGTTGATTTGTATGCCTTTCACATAGCCTCACTCCTTGCAGAGTAGGGCTACACATCTGCAATTCGGTTGAATACTACATATACACCCTCCTTATCTTAATCAGGCGGATGTAATACTTCTTCTCCCACAACTATTTTGTATGCGATACCACACAACAATCCCACTTCCACATTAAAAAAAAAGACCAAAATAAGCCAATCATTTATTTTTAACCCAACCACAAAATCAAGTAGAGATATTTAAGTTCCAAACACCACGTTTCACCCGCCAAAGGATTCGAACTTTATCGAAGCACATATTACTTGATCGTAATCGCTAAAATTTTATATCTGGTCTTTATCGATAATATTTCATACTATTGTGTAACAAAACTGTCATTAGCTCTTAATTTTGGTAATACTTAACACAATTTTTCTAGTTCATAAATACAATTTTTATCTATTTAGTTTATAACAGTTGCTACTACTGTTCATTTCAGTACGAAGTCGAAAGATAATTTTTTTTCTTACCATTATCACGATTACTACCTGTACAATAATAATGTAAAAAAAAAACAAAAGCTAAAACAATTGAAGCAATAAAAGCAACTCCCCCTCCTCCTCCTCCTCCTACTACTACGACTACTACTATTATTACCACTATTAATAACACTACGATGACGACTATAACCACCAGTATTGCTACTATACCTACTACTACTACTACTACTACTACTACTACTACTACTACTACTACTACTACTACTACTACTACTACTACTACTACAAGAACAAGAACAAGAACAACAACTACTACTACTACTACAACTTCTACAAAAACAACAACACAACTACTACTACTACTACTACTACTACTACTACTACTACTACTACTACTATTACTACTACTGCTGCTGCTGCTGCTGCTGCTACTACTACTACTACTATTACTGCTGCTACTACTAGTACTTCTACTACCATTACCACTAATACTTCTACCACCGCCACCACTACTACTACAAAAACTTTCCCCCTTTCTCCTCCTCCTCCTCCTCCTCCTCCTGCTACTGCTACTGCTACTGCTACTGCTACTGCTGCTGCTTCTGCTGCTTCTGCTGCTTCTGCTGCTGCTGCTGCTGCTGCTGCTGCTGCTGCTGCTGCTGCTGCTACTGCTACTGCTACTGCTACTGCTACTACTACTACTACTACTACTACTACTACTACCACTACTACTACTACTACAACCACCATCACCACCACCACCACCACTATCACTATAATTCCAATAATTGACATTTTTAAAAATCAGACAGGATACGCCGGCTAAGAATTTAAGTTTCAATTTCATCAAATAATTACACGATCAATTTCCTTTTCATCTCATGCTGTTTCTAACATTATACTCTTTTATTGATGAGGGCGGTCGCTTAATTTTTTGAGAAATTTGATACATTTACTTTCAACATAGAAACAGAGACGGTTCATATATATATATATATATATATATATATATATATATATATATATATATATATATATATATATATATGTACAAAATTACACACACACACACATATATATATACACACATATACAAATATTTAGCCAATTAGAATCAACGAGGTACACATAACAGTGTATGGTGAGACAAAGTTATGAACAATTTCCTTACAGGCAGTTAATCAAACACGCACAAATGCTTTCCTCTTCTTCCTCCTCCTTCTTTCCTCTCTCTCTCTCTCTCTCTCTCTCTCTCTCTCTCTCTCTCTCTCACACACACACACACACACACACTCTCCCTCTTTTGTGCGACTGTTTTTGCAATTCTTTGCTATCTACCTATAATATGTCTATTAATCCTCTCTCTCTGCCAGTCTCTTTCTTATGTTCTGTGTATAAACTTAAGATTCACAACTGTTACTAATATATACCGACATAATATCATGGTCCGAAATTCTCTTTTATCTGCTCTACACCTACAATATATACTATAATTAAACATTTTTCACCCTCTATTATTCAAACACCTGACGCAGTGAAATCACAACGTTCCCTGTGACTCCTGCTGTACACTCAAAAAGTCTTAACTTTTATAACAAAGTAATGAAAGCTCAGAACTAATTTCTGTTAACTTACTCCGGGATTTATCATGAAAACACAACCTCCGATTTGAGAACTCATCTGCATATAAACACTCTAGGGTACACAACTGTTTCTAGTATCTATCAGACTTTGAAAGATGAATAAACCAATAACATTATCATCAATCATGATCTTTAAACAGAGTTCTTGAACCAAACAGGATAGGCTGTCAAGACAGGTTCTAAAAGGACCTTACTTGTAATACAGATGTAACTGTATCAACAAGCCGGAAAAAACATTGTTTGTCACCTCACTTCCCCCCCCCCCCTTTTTTTTTTTACACGCACACTCACATAAATATATTCCACATACACCCAAAACAAACACTTCTCAACGCCCTAATTTTTTTTTTGGCGGGGAGTTAAACGTGATGTGAGGGAAGAATAATTTAGTAAGCAAACACACATCAACCAAAAAATTACATCCTGTACAATAATTATTTTCGTTACTAGAGTTCATTTGTAATAAATTTTGTTGAGACGAATTATAATTGTCTACAATAAATTGTAAAGCACACGTTGGTTTGTGATATCAGTGATGAAGAGCCAAAAAAAATCCCACAATAAGACATGGGTTTCAAACTACAGCTGTACTAAACCTAGGCGCTACTTCATGCTGAGATGCTGATGCAGTGAAGGCTAACATGGGGGCCATACCACTTTGCACCTCACACACATTGAGAAAGACTCTTGAAATTGAATGTGAAGTAAATTGACAATGATTGCAAATCTAAAATAAACACCATGTTACAATTGTCGTGTAAATTTTTGCACCTCGCCCCCCTCACTGAATGGGTTTATTACGTAAATTTGTAGAAGAAATACAAGATAGTCTTATAGAGAGGTCCAACTCAGCACAGATGTCACAAAATCTGAAAGAGTTTTTTAAATAAGCTCATAATCTGCTCTAAGAGGGACTGATTTGAAATCTTTATGGTATGATGGTTTCAAAAAAGGATGTGTGCTTTTCCCAGACCTTTTCTCTTTCTACAGTGAAATAATTACATTGTATGCAAAACCTAGGAGGATACCAAGTGATTAAAGTAGGAGAGCATAAAGTAAACAATTTGAGGTATGCTGATGATGTTGTATGAATTGCAGAAAATAAAGATGACTTGCAACAATTATTAAACATTGTTGAAGAAGAAAGCAGAACGAATGGTTTGAAATTGAATAATAAAAAAACAGAAGTAATGGTCGTCAGTCGAAACAATGTGTGTCCACTGATCAACATCTTTCTTAACAGGAATAAACTCAAGCAAAAGGATCAATTCAAATACATGGGTATTTTAGTATCAAGTGATGGACACCACAAAACTGAAATTGCATAAGAATAGTGCAAGCAAAAAGTGATACTAAGTGATATCCCTTGAGTCCAATAACTATGGATTAACCAAATGGGTATTCTAAGTCAATGATAAATGATTCTATGACTTTGTTATTTGGCATAAAAAAATTAAGAATCATCCTAAATGAAAGAAAGTATAGCATTATAATACTTATCCCATTGAGAATGAAGCTTTTTAATATATTTTGTTTATACTACTTATTGTTTGCTTCAGATAAAAAAAAAGATAAAAGCCTAGCTCCAATTGCTTTATATTGCACATTTAAAGAATATCTCAGGCTCCAACTTTATATTGATTTGATCCAACTCAAGCTCAAGTTCAATTTCAAATAAAGCTGTCCAACAAGTTTAAAAAAAAATTCTCTGAAAACTCTCAAGTTTCCCCCTTTCTTTTTGATTTGTATGATTTTCACAAGTACAAAAACGGCAACAACTTACACACCAGTAGCACGAAAAGATAATTCTTCAAAACAGTCATACAGTCCTGGTTTCACCTAATTGCGCTTTGGCGGAAAAACAAGTGTTACAAATCTTGCTGCTACACTGAAATGATGTAGTGCATGTTTACAAATTGGAAATATATTCCACAGAATGCTTAAATCAAGAACTATTCAGTACCTAAAAGTTAAGGAATTCTTACTGTATACAAAGCATTTGAGACGCTCACCTTTCAAGGAGGGCCTTGAGCCTGTTAATGGTGCCATTAAGATCTGATATCTCTGCCTCCTTCTCCTTGATTTTATTTTTCATCTTCTCAATTGTTCGCTGCCACTTCTTGCTTTCTTCCCACCTAATCGCATCCTCTGCCTAAAAAATGCCAAAGAAAAAAGACGCTTGTTTCTTTTTCATTGCCTAAAGGGGCAAACAGTAATATGCTAAATATTTAGGTAAGTGCTAAATCTCATAGTTTGTTTTTTATTTTATTCTTTAAGTTTAAGGAAACTTTTTGAGACAGCTTGTTACTAAATTCAAAGAAAGTTTTGCGAGTAGTCTGTCAGTGGACTAGGATTCTAATTTCCATCTAACATTTTAAGGCAAGATAAGATTTCTAAGGATATAAATATGTGATTGTTTGACTGATTAATAGATTATAAATCTTTTTAAGCCCAGTTCACCATGAGCAGTTCATTACTGAATTTTCCTATTATGAGAGTGTGATCTGATACCCCATTATGTGGAAAATACACACACTACAGGTTGCATCCATTATGACTTGTTATGGAAGATGCTAAATAAACAAATTATATGACACATACATCTTTACATACGCCTGCTGTATTTCAATCCCAAAAAGAGTTCATCAACATAATTCTTATACCTCATGGTACGTTTATAAAATCTAATACAGAAATAATCAAATAATACTCAATTTGATACCTTCATCTTAGAATGTTCTATAATTAAAGTGCATTTCTCACACCTAATTATGCTTATGAAAAAAAAATTAAAACATAAAAATTGTCTTTCTAGATTCTCAAGAATGCTTGCAATGCAAGCAGTAACAGCATAAAATATGATATTGTACACATACCTGTTTAAGTTTAGAAAATACTACAAGACTCCAAATTTCAGAAGTCTGCTATATTTTTCACAGATTACCCACCTTTGTCTTATTCTCCTTTTGTTCATATGGCTTTTCTGCTGCCAATTGACGGGACAGTTGGTCCTCTAGAGCTCTACATTTTCGTCGCATGTCATCCAACTCTTGCTGCTTCTCAAACTCTCCAGCTTTCTATCAAACATGAAGAAAACAGTTAAAAATTTTAAGAATGAACTTTAGCATTGTTAGGGAAAGAGTGTGCCTGCAAGTTTGCTGATTCGAAAAATCAGTGAACCTTTTTCTATGTTCTACAATTATGACCTTGAGTGTTTATTTTCAGATGAGTTCTCAACTCAGGGGCTGTTTTTTCATGATAAATCACAGATTGTGTTAGCAAAACTTAGTACTGAGCTGTCATTACTTTGTTATATAAGTTAAGACTTTTTGGGTGTACAGTAGGAGTTGCAGGGAACATTAAATTCAGGGCGAGAGGTGTTTGTACAATAAAGGATGAACAATATTTAGTTAGAGTATATATTGTAGGTGTTAAGCAGGACTATGATGAACTGCAGCCTGATGTGTCAGTAGATTGTTATAGAAAGCTCTCAAGCTTAAAGCGTTGCAAGATGTGACCTCCGAGAGACAAAACTGTCCACCACGGCTTTCTATAATTTCTATGTTGTCATCTCCAGTTTGAAGAACACCGAAGTGCTCTAACTGAGCTCGGATCCTTGACAGTTGATCAGTGGTGCTGTGTGTGTGAGTGAGTGTGCTCTGCATGAGTTTGCATCCTGGAAGGTTGGTCAAGCGAGCTGTGTGTGTGAGCTCTGCTTTATTTTGCATCCAGGAAGTTTGGTCAATGGAGCTGTGTATGTGTCTCTCTATGCTCTGCGTGAGCCTGGGTTCCGAGCAGTTGGTCAACGGAGCTATATGTGTGCCTGTATGTTCTGCATAAGCCTGGAGCCCTGCTATCAATGAAGTCACTGCTTAGTGAGTGGGTTGCCTTTTTGGAACTTCGTCCTGGGCCAGCAGCACACTGCACCGTGAGTCCTTACTCTCAGATACCAAATCTGCCGACAGACAACTTGTATGTGTACCTGATAAAATTTGGAGGCATTTTCCCGATCACTCTTCCTGGATTTGTCTCCTCATCAAGGACAACTGCAGGATTTGGATTCTCATGGGAACTTGCAAGTTACATTTCATTATTATGAGTTTAAGAACTCTGAGCCCTCGTCATAGAAGAAATTAAGTTATTTAATTTCCTTCATATTTGTAGGTTTGTAACCTTAGGCTAAATTCACCTGTTGTCCAATATTAATAAACTCTTATTCTTTGCATATTATACTTTCCATTGCTGCGCAAAAACCATCATGCGTTTTCTTATTTTAATTAGTTGTTAGTTGCAAGTCTTTCAGTCGTCATACCATTTTCCTAACAAGCATTTTAAAACTTTGCTTTTATGAGTCATTCTCAATTTTTCTGAATGAAACTCTTAGTTCATTGACTTGAACGGTGCCCTGCACAGACAAGTGCTTTATGCAATACTTATATTGAGATACCTCTCTCAAGTTTCTTTTAACAAGGTTGCTTCGACTCCACTCTCTCTTCTGTCTATTTATATATATATATATATATATATGTATATATATATATATATATATATATATAGCAACCTTGCCTAAATAAAAAGGTACAGATCTTTGACAATCTTTGTCCAGCCACAACAAATGGGGTCCTATGAAGCAAAAAGTCCCATGTGAAGTATTGTTTTTTTCTTCTATTTTAAGAAATATCACATGGCTTGAAAATTCCCAAGAGAAATCTAAAATCTTCAAGATTACTTTCAAATTATGGTTTTTTTAATGCTTTACTTGCATACCAATCATCTTTATTAAAAACTATATACATTCACAAATAACAGAAACTCTTGATTCTTCACATCTGACTCAAATAAGGGGAATCTTGATTACGTGTGTTCATCAAGTAATAACCTTCATTATTAACCAGAATGATGGACTTTCCACTAACTCCACATTATAAATGGAAAAAAAAGCTAACCTGTGACCTTGCAGCCGAAATCTTTTCAAGCTTTTTCTCCAGATCGTCTACTTCTCCTTCCAACCTTGTCTTGGAGGCTTTCAACTTCACAACTGTCCTTTCTTTTTTGTCTGGAATCAGAAATAAAAGTCTGAGTAGGAATAGATTTCCTGAGAAATAAAATGCTAGCTCATAAAAAGAAAGAAAGAAAACCAGAAAATAATGTAAAAGTGTCTGCAAACTTAGAATCTACTACTATTATCACTATTAATAACAAAGACTACTACTACGACTACTACTACTACTCCTACTACTGCTGCTGCTGCTGCTGCTGCTACTACTACTACTACTGCTGCTGCTGCTGATGCTACTACTATTTAAACATTAAAGGAATAGGACTACCCACTCAATTCTTCTTTAACGTCCTCTAACTCAGCTTGCAGTTGCGTCTCACTCTCCTTTCTTTTCTTCACTTCCTTCTTGAGTCTCTCTGCTACTCCCTGCTGCTCTTCCAGTTGTTCCTAAAGTCAAAAAGCAATGTTCTCATTGTGAGCAGGTTAGAGATAAGATTTTATTTTATGATAAACTGTTAAAAGTAGTGCACTTTTATAAAAATCTAGATTGTATTCATTAAAGATGTTAAGTTAAACAAAAGCAATGCAATATAAAAATGACTTTATTTCAAAATACTTTGATTAACAGTGGGCAAATTTGGAAAATACTGAACAATATTTGTTTTCTAGCCATATTTTTAAATATAGCATTCCATGAATACAGCTGAGCATGGATTTCTTGATTTGTTCGGTTCATTTTTAAAACTTTCAAAAACCTGTAATAGAACATTCAAGAGTATTAACCAAATTTAATTTATGCATAATTGTTTTACTTCCCTTATTTGTTGCAACCATTACAGAAATCAAAGATTACATATATATATATATATATGGACATGCATAAAACTCGAAGAAAGAAAATCAAAGCTGATCTTTAGCAGTTTAATTTTTTTTTATTTCTTTTTGTTTTTGTTACAGCATTTGATATTTTCTAAACAACTTTTCTTTTCCCATACAATATCTTTGGAAGATTTGCTCTGAATTATGCCCTGTTCCTTTCCCTTTTTACTTCCCATCAAGTTCTACTCTCTCTTCACCACAAGACAGTCTTTCTCCTCAATTTCTACTTCTTTTTCTTGACTTGATCTCACTATTTTCCCTTCTAACTCTGTAAATCTCCTTCCATTTTATTCACCTATTCCTTCTTCTCCTTATCCAGATCTCTTCACTATACACTTCTACTCTGTCTTATCTTAATAATATGGCCTTCTTTCTCCTTCCATATCTCCACTCTTTACTTCCTTTCCCAGATCTCCTACTTCTCTTGCTGATGCAATTTCTCTTCTACTCTTTCTTCTATGAAAATTTCTAGGAGTAAGTCCCATCTGGTTTGAAATGAAAGAGAACGCTCCATTGCTCATTCCCAAATAATCTTTAATTAAGACAAAGGCTGTATGTACAGTTGACGATAGGCCAGCTTATACCACCACCAGATTATTTGGCATAGGGTTGAACCTGAACCTTCCTGTTGTCAGTCCAATGCTTTTCCTACTGAGCTATTTGGTGTCCCAACAAACAATATGGGACCCTACTCTAATACAACCCAGTTCTAAATGCTATGTCATCTGTCTACAAATTGGAGACATTGAAAGCAGAGCTTATTTGTTTACAGAAATATAACAGCAGCACTGGTCAACCCATTGTGGAAATTTAATGTAGATCTGCAAATGTGATAGCACAATTTTTTGAAAATTTACAGTCTGTCAAATTTCTTGTGAAGCTGATATTTTCTTTGTTATAGTTGATGGCAGATTATTTGATGAATGAGTCTTATAACTCTATGCTAGTTAGAGGAAAAAGTGAAAATAATAAGCAAAGTGAGAAAAATCAGTAGTTCGCGGACATCCTGATTTTGAGGAATTCATGTTTGACCTAATCATGCTAAGCTGTATTTAGCTTAAAAAATAAAAAAGTCTAAAAAAATAAGCAGTAAACTAAGCATCAAAACAAATGAAGCTTGACTGCCATAGATGAAGTTCATATGATAGGGAAGGTGGAGAGATTGTCAAGAAAACAATAAAAATTTAATTTATTAAAATGTTTTCTTTGAATATCTGAATGCAGTAGACCCTATGTGTGGTAAAAATCTTTGCTAAATTTTTAAAAGCAAAAAATATACGCTCCCCTCAATGAGAAGCAAAAACTAAACAAAAAATTACAATCTCAAATACTGTAAGAAAAGGACAGAAAATCTTACAGCATAATCCTTAGTATGTTCATCTATAAGCTTTTGGATGTTTCTCTCTTGTGAAGATTCCTGGGCATGGACCGCTACATTCTGCTCTGCTTGAGTCACCATGTCTGCTCGCAAGTCACTCAGGGCTTTGCTAAGAGCCTGTAAAGTTCAATGTTATCAAAGTTTAAAATAGCATTTTATAACAAGTGTATATCCATACTTACCTCAGTATCTTTATTGCCTTGGATTCCTATAAGGGCAATTCTCTCTCTCTCTCTCTCTCTAGATATAAAGAGAGGCACTAGTAAAATCAATCCTTATGTAAAACTGTGGCATATGGGCTCTCAGACAAACAGAAGAAGATGGACTAGATGCATTCTACCGAAAACAGCTTTAACAAATCCTTAACATCAAATGCTCAGGAAAGGTAACAAACAAATCTATGTGTAAAAAATGAAACCAAAAAGCTGATCTCAACAAACAAATCTATAGAGGCATACTTTGTTCCTAAAGGTGATAAATTTTGAGGAGTGTTTGTAACAAAACTGCCAAAAGCCATCAACAAAGAGCTCTGTCACATACCAGCTGGCTCAGGCTCAAAATTAAGAATGACCCCGACCATCTGAGGTCAATAGCAAAAAACAAAACACAATGGGGGAGACTACCAGCGAATATCCAGGAGGCAGTCTAGGAGTCCAAGTCATGGCACTATGATGTAAATGCTTAATAGATAGATGCAGATGTATAAGGTTAAAAATTTATATGTACACTCATAACTATGTTAGTATGAGTGTTATGCTGTGTAAATGATATCACAGCAGGGCTGCTAAGACTTCCCTCTAAAAACAGTTCAATGGCAGAAAAAAATTCATATGTCATTTTACGACTCATTATAAACCTTTCAAGTGAACTACTCTGCAACTCAATTTTAAGAATTATTATACAAACACAAAAAAAAATTAAGTGCAGATGAGACAGAGGGATGATATAAATGTAAGATAGTTAAAGTTAGTGAGAAAAAACACATAAAAGAAAGAGATAGATAGATAGATAGATAGATAGATAGATAGATAGAGAGAGAGAGAGAGAGAGAGAGAGAGAGAGAGAGAGAGAGAGAGAGAGAGAGAGAGAGAGAGAGAGATAGTAGAGTGGATGGTCTCTTCAAGAGATGGAGATAAAAAGACAGAGAGGGCAATGAAAAAGATAGATGATAGAGAAATAAAGAGACAAGAGGGAAGAAAGATGAAAAATGGAAAGAAAGAAAAAGAGAGAGTGAGTGAGAGAGAGAAAGAGGGAGGGCAAGAGAGAGAGACACAAAGATAGATAGATAGATAGATAGATAGATAGATAGATAGATAGAGAGAGGGAGGGAGGGAGGGGGAGGGGGAGAGAGAGAGAGAGAGAGAGAGAGAGAGAGAGAGAGAGAGAGAGAGAGAGAGAGAGAGAGAGAGAGAGAGAGAGAGAGAGAGAGAGAGAGAGAGAGAGAGAGAGAGAGAGAGAGAGAGAAATTAACTTATAAACTTTTTGTACTTCTCTCCAAACATACCTGATGCTGCTTTTCCTTGAGTGCAAGCTGGTTCTTCAGCCTCTCCACCATAGCCTTCATACTAGCTGTGGGACCACGCTGGTTTGAATCTTTCAGTGCTTCAACCTCCTCCCTCAAGACATACACCTCTTTTCTAAGGTCTTGATTTTCTTGGCTTAAATGGTCTAGTGCCAACTCTTTCTTCCCTAGCTGTTCATTTGTCTCATTTGTAAGTCTATTGGGGGAGAAGGGAAGGAAAAAAAACTTATTGAAACACAACATAATTTTCAACATGAATAAAAACAGCCATCAATAGTTTTGAGAGACAAAATAAAGGCAGATAGAGATTCCAATCCATGGTTTTTCCATTCCAAATTGGTGTGAAGCAAAAAATACATATTTTATTTTGTAATCTTATACACAGCATAGAATTTCGCCCTAAAAGCTGCATTTTAGTTCTGAACAATGGGGTTATAGGCCCGAAAGCCAGTTAGGCGACTCAAACTTTGTTATAGCGGGCCAGGCTCAGGTAACGTTATCAATCACTGTCAGGGTCAGGCCCGCCTATGATCGCAGATAATTGCTGTCTGCACAAGCCAGTGCAGAGATCTGCTGAATTTTATATAATAAAATAGAAAATTCCTCTTTTTTAACTTACAATATCTTCAGAACTACTCATAGTACAGGCATCGTTCAAGTTTCAACAGTTTCTTCTAAATCAAATTTGAAACCCCATGTTTTAATTTGATACTTCTATCATTATATTTGTGAGTGTGGTTTCTGCGTTTTCATAGTCCATGTTTTTAGCTATCATTTTACCTGAAATTTGCTCCTATTAAATTTAATTGCTAATTAATTAAAAAGTAAACGCTAGATTATCACTTTTCAATACTTGTCTGTAAGAACGGAAACCATAGATTAAAATGATATAAGTTTTGTTGTGTTAGATGGGTTCAAAGCACGTCTATGCTCGTTTTCATCATTGTATTTTTTCCCATTCAGTTCTAAATAATTATCCTGAGTCGAGTCAATAAGAAAATGGAACATTATTGATTATAATTGAATCCCACACGCGTCGTGTAAACGATTTGTCCAGAATTTGAGGCAGGCTTAGTGCTATAACACCTAAACAGAAAAAGAACGTTTACACAGATCTTACAGAAACAATCATCAAACAAACACAAATCCTTACCAAACAATCCATTCCTCAAAGACAAAGCACATACAATACAGATAATTTTTAACGAACTCAATAGCGCATTCAGGACAATTCACAAGTTTATATCCCACACAGCATCTATAGATGACAGCTCTTTACCAGACATTCAAACAGCAATAGACAATTACATGACAACTTGCAGAAGAATCTCGAGCTAGATCTAGGTTTGGGTTGATTTTTCTATACTAATTATTTCTTTATTTGCAGTCACTTGCATCTTTAAATCCTTAGATCTAGCTTCGTCTGCCTCAGCCTCTAACGTTGTTTGACTGTTTTCTTTATTTCTATATTCATTTATGTCTTTCAGTCAAATGTGCATCTTTCTAAGATCCATTAGAGGCTAGTTTGTTATGTTCTAAATGAACTTGATCGTTCTTAGCACTTCTTAGTCTATTCAAGCCAGCATGAAAGTCCCTGAAGCATCTTTTTTTGTAGATGTGGATAGCGAAGTGGTTAAGTGTCTGGTCTTGTCACGGCAAGGCGATGGGTGCCGCATCGAGGTGCAGGTTCGATCCCTGTTCATTCCATCTGTTATAATGTTTCCACGTCTTTCGTCTTATTTGTCGGTCTCGAGCTAGATCTAGGTTTGTGGTTGATTTTTCTATACTAATTATTTCTTTATTTGCAGTCACTTGCATCTTTAGATCCTTACATCTAGCTTCATCTGTCTCAGCCTCTAATGTTGCTTGATTGCTTTCTTTATTTCTATATATAGCTGAGTAATATAAAGCTCGCTCAAGACAGAGACATGTACAAAAATCCGTCTCTTGCAAAAAGTATTCCATCTAACATAAAAAAATTTTGTGAGTAGTTTATTCAAACTGATAAGTTCTGTATGTGAAATTTCAAAAAAATTCCATGTTGCGTTTAGTTGTTACAACCTTATAAAAATCACTCTATTGTTTCTAATATACTACAATAAATGCACTGTTTATGGCCATGTAACAGAAAAAGTATTTGAGCTAGAGTTTTCGTTCTTCCTTGTTTATATAGCCTGTTTTATTTATTTTTCAATGCAAACTTTAAAATAAAATATAATTATCATTATTGTGGTTAGAAATTATAGTAAAATATCGAAAAAAACATAAAGTGCCGTGCAGGCACATAGCCGCTCGAGTCTACCCGAGTTGACATCTAGGTCACGGGGTAAGGTCATTGACACAGTGCGGGCCTCGGCAACTAAAGTAGCTCTTATGCGACGCCGTGTATGGGATGAACATAGTAATTCCAAAAAGTGCCTCTCTAAGAAGGCAGGGTCAAATTAGCCTTTGTTAGAGGCCAATCTGCCTGACTTAAATCTAGACTATCATATAACCTTTCAGTCTAAAATCTTTGGTCTCACAATCTGACTATCATACAACATCCTAGTCTCAAATACTTATGTTAACAATTTTTTCATGGCCCTACCTGCTTTGCTCAGATTTGAGATTATTGTTGGAGATCTGTAAACTAGCCTGGATGTGCAAGATCTCAGCCTCCTTCTGCTTGATTTTCTCATGTAGTGCTGCTATTGTATTTTCTTGCTCTGCCACAATGTCCTCCAGTTCATTAAGTCTTGTCAGCTGGACAGTAGTTGGCACAACAATTTTGCTTTGTTATAAATTTTAGATTTGATTTGTATAAACATATCAAAATTCGAGTATTTTAACAGTTCTTTCTCTTTGAATCATCACTCTATTACAATGATGATCTTCTGGCAACTTCTTTGTTAAATTAGGAGTTTTATTTTTTTTTTTTTTGCTTTGTCACTTATTACATTGTCGACTGTCTTTCTTCAGCCATAACCATCCCAAAGCTACAAGCTGCCAAACTTTTTGTTATTTTGAAATTAACATCATTAAACTGCATACTTGAAAAATATGGATTTCAAATGAAAGTCATATTTACATATATGTGCCTCTTTAGATCTTTAGGTGAGCTTTTAAATATCTCATCTCTACCTGTTGGGCTGTTACACTCTTTCCAGGTGTACCCTGCTTGTGGATAAGCTGCCTTGCAGCATCTTTGAACTTGCTGAAGGCCAAGTCTGTGTTAAGGTGAAGTTTTTGTTGCATGGCCCGCAACTCTTCTTCATGGCGCTTGTTCATCTCAACCAGGTCCTCTCGTCCTTGTCGTAGCAGCTGCTGATACTTAGCCAAAGTCTCGTCCTTTTGCTGGATGCGTTGCTACATAAAACAAGATCGAATTTTTTTACTTTCTTTTTTGTAAAGTGTGAGTGAAGTATATTTAATTCTTATACTTTTACATGAAATGTAAAAAAAAAAAAAGTTTCCACTTTATCAAGTAATAACATTTACCTTCCACTGAAATGCAAGATGTTGATGTCACATGCAAATATGTTGATATTTAAAACAACGCATTTTTTTTAAAATTTGGGCTTCTTTAGAGGCATCAGAATTCTTAAAAGTCTGTATATGTGTGTGTGTGTGTATCTCTCTCTCTCTTTCTCTTTCTATCTCTGTGCTAAATTAGCCGATTACACTTAATTCTCTAACTTTTTTTTCTTAAAAGCTTGTCTGCTATGCTAAATGTGCTCCTCTGTATGAAGCTGAAAGATAACATTTCCATACACATTGCTTGTTACCTGCAAACTATGCACTGTGCTTTGTGCTATCTTCAATGCCTGATGACTCTCAAAGTCGCCCCCACCATCTTCTGCTTTTTGCACAGCTGCAGTGACCTTGGCCTGGGCCTTGGTGATTACTTCATCTCGATCAGCAGAAGCAGGCATGCGCAGTCGTAACTCAGAAATAAGCCTATCCCTTTCAAGCAAGCCCCGTTCCATCTCTCGCACTTGCTTCTCCAGCTCTTGATTACGCTGTGAAAAAGAGGGATTATTTGTTCGAACACCCTTTTTCACTTTGATTTTCTTTTTGCTTTTGCAAATAATAAAAAGAACAATTCACCATTTTTAATTTGTTTTCCCAGGGGATCAATCATATTGAAATGGGGCAGAAAGGAATATGTTCCAAACTTATGAAAGATTGGAAATGGGAAGAGAGGAAAAAAAAGAACTGCACAGAAACAAAGAAAAGAATGACATCGAGGCAAAACAACAAGTAAAAACAAACAAGAAAGCAGGAAGCCATTGACAATCATGAAGACGTAAAAGATAGGATTTATAAGTTAAATATTTACTTACTGCCTTCACCGCCTTGTTCTCTGCCTGGCTGTCTAAGATCACTTTCACATTACCCTTGATAGTGGAGATGGCCTGCTCTAGCTGGTTCGCAACTGGCAGTTTAGCATTAGGCAGAGCACTGATAGCTGCCTCAAACTAGTAAAATAGACATTCGAGAGATTGAAAATAAATGTGCATCTCCAGCTTTTTGGGAGATGGACTGGTCTTTTAATTCAATTCCAAATTTCATTTCAGATTAAAAAGGATGGAAATTTAAACACTTGAGCTGTCGTTTAAAAATCATTATACATAGCTTATATTTGATTCCAACTAAAGAGATATAAGAAGTCTGCAAGAGTTGGGAAATTTTTTAAAAATCTATGACACATATCAGAAAATTGAAAATACATATGCTGACCAGACCGAGCACTGAAAAAAAAAGAGAGAAAAAAAGGCCCACAGGGACAACAAACACTATCAATATGCTATCTTGTTCAAATATTCCTTGAGGAACTTAAATTAAGAAATATCTGCTCAGTTATTATATATACAAGAATTTTGCTCAATAGCAGGCAAATAACAGTGCTTCATAGGAAAGAGAAAATTTTGGGGAAGTTAAATAATTTTAAGCTTTGCCATTGAGAATCTTTCTCAGAAATGACAAATTGCCAACATCCTCCATCATCATTTTTGCCCATTGCTTTATTTCAAAATTGCCATAGCTATGCCCTTTTTTTTTTTTTTACCTATTTGCCCAAAGCTCAATATGGACTACACTATAAATCAAATATGTAATTGTCAATATACAGCTATATTCACTGGCAAAGCTCTACCTTGGAAGCAGCACCAGCAATCTCTGCTGTATTCTTTTCCATGGTAACAATGGTTCTCTCCAGTTCAGTTTCCCTCAACTCCCACCTCATCTGCTTTTCTTCATAGTCCTGTTTCACAGAAGTTCTTTACATATTTTCAACTCAATCCAAATGGGTATTTTTTTCTATAATAATTTAACAGTTAATGAAAAGCATGTTGGACAAGAAACAATAACTATTTATTTGTAAAAAAAAATTATTGAAATTTCATTTTCTTTACACATAAACAAAAAATGATATAACATTTTTACTTTTAAGATAACAGGAAATGTTCAAATTCAACAGAAGATACTTTCTACTTCATTCTTTGAGAGTACTTTTGAACAAAATGATGTTCTTGTTTAACATTGGTAAATGAAAATGTTTTCTCTTATCTATGTTCCTTCTGCGCACAAGAGAATTATTACCTTTATCATACGGACATTGTCTGCCTCCAGATCTGATATAGTAACCTCATGGGAGCATATGATTTCTTCCAAATACTTGATCTGAAAATGGTAAAAGGGCAGAGGATAAAAGACCTTGCAATTTTTAGTAATGTAATGTAATCTTTCAAAACAGAAAGAGCAAACAAGAGCTGTCAAAAAAAAAAACTTAATAACTGACACATAAAAACTACGCTGATATTGAATTATATTTTCAAGATAGGTAGGAACAGATGGTATTTTAAACTTTAAAACTGTAAAAGGCTAGAATTTAAATTTGGCATTCTGAAATACTGCTATTTAAATTCATTTGCACAGCGCAAAAGCTGTTGGCTTTTTCAAATGCTTAAATATCTACAAACTTTTTTTCTCTCCATAAGTCCAGAAAACATTTGGATAGCTCATTTGTTTGGAAAATATCAATACAGAAAGGTTGTAATATACAATTGATACAAGCTTTTAAAAAAATTGGGGTTCCAACTGCCAAGTATTATAAAATAAAAAAAGTACCTGTTGCTGCAATTTTGAATTGTTTCTCCTCTGCTTGAGTTCATCAAGCCGCAAGCCATCTATCTTTGCATGCCATTCAGCTACTTTCTGAGCACCTCGACCATCTTTAAGTGTGGCTAACAGCTCCTGCAAACTGGTCTGCTGTAGAGATAATGCTGCTACCTGATCCTCCATTTCCTCACGCTTATTACGAGCCTGAGTGAGAGATGTTAGGATAAGGATACTCACTGGATTACAAGAAAAACAATGTGAATGCTGAAAAGAAAAAATTTGGTAGGATGAACATTTATGGGGATAGAATGAAAGGCCTTCTAGCATCAATGCATTATGAAGAAGTCAGAGCTAATATTTCGAAATTTAAATGTTTTTTGTTTTTTTTTAAATAAACTCATTGTGCTAGTTTCATGAAACTAGTACATAGCTGGACCAAAGTACAAATGAATGTCTTGGCAAATGTACCCTTTTTTAATTGGTTTCTAGCTATTTTTATAAAAAAATTAAATACTTTGGACTCATTTGTATAATAACAAGGTCAATTTTTAAAATGAGAAAAATGAAGCACATCCATAGGATAAGATCAGCTTTTCTTGATTAGAGATTTTTATACTACTAAGAAATATTAACTTATTATATTTAGTTACTATGACTAACCTCTTTTAGATCTATCTCCATCTTGGTCTTATCTTGTTGTAGTTGAACCATTGCTTTGGCAAACTTTTCTTGCCTGGACATTGGTACAGAGCCTGCAAACTGGATGCGCAGGTCCTGAAAAGATAGTAGTTATGGCAGTCTTGGACTTTAAATAGATTTTTTTCATGTGACTAATTTAAAAAAATAAATTAATTAATAATAATACAAATCAACTGAAGTTTTTAAGATGATTAACAAAATTAGTTCAATAATGATGATGATGGTGATGATGATGATTATAATAATAATAATAATAATAATAATAATAATAATAATAATAATAATAATAATAATAATAATAATAATAATAATAATAATAATAATAATAATAATAATAATTATAATAATAATAATAATAATAAAGTATTAAAAAAAAATAAGTATTTAAATGGTGCAGAAATAAGCATGAAATTTTTCAACTGAGATGAATTATGGTTTAAAGTAAATGTATCATATTAGCGACAGTTCAATAATAATAATAATGATAGTAATAGTAATAATAATAATAATAATAATGATGATGATAATGATAATAATAATAACAACATTAATAATCAAAGTATCAAAAAAATGAACATATTAACGGTGCAAAAACCATATGATGTTCTTTTTAACTGTGATGATTCATGGTTCAAAATAAATTGTATCATATTAGCAACAGCAGCCTCTAAGATTAACATGCGCTGAAAACCGTCATTTTCAAGACCTCTTAAAAAGGGCAACATATATTTATATATATTTTAATGGATCAATTTTCTTCTACTTTCTCTATTCAATATTGAACAAGAAAGGTAAGATACTTGCATAAAAATTGTTTTTTTCGAAGTTTGATAACAATCTAAATCCTCGAGAATTTTCATCCAGTGTTTCCATTTTTCTTTTTCATGCATATAATCATTTTTACTAAAGCTGGACTTAATACCCTTCTGAGTTATCACTATTATTGCACATGAGTGAACAGGATTTCATGTTTCATTAATTACTAAATTTCTTAGCCTAAAGTATTTAAATCTGTAATGCTCATACAGTGGGATAGATTAATTCTGAGTTTCACTTCTAAATTTTGAGGACTGTCCTAAAATAGTGTCATCTGTGAAAAATGCGGTTTTGCATGTCTCCAAATACTTTCGTGATCTTCAATTGCTTTTTATATCTTGACAAATTGATAGACAGTGCAGTGTTAAGGTTGCATTAATATTATTGGTAAATTCAACTGAGCAGCAATGAAGGCATAAGCCTAAAATAAGAAATATGATATTTGATATGAAGGCACAGATGCATGTAAGTCCTTTGCCAAAATGAAGCCAAAACTTATGATAAATTGGACAGGACTAAAGAGGGCTTAAATATAAGCAAAATACATAAAATTTATCATACAAATATTTCAAAGAATAGGAAAATATTTTTAAAACTTAAAGAATATGAAAAACTTTTAATATTTCAACTTAGAACATGAAGTGATCTTTTTAAGCCTTTTGAACTCAGCCTAGACGATCTAGGTAAGAATCTAACATTACACATTGAGCTCTGGTGATTTTTAATATTCTGTTAAAAACTTACTTTCATAAATCAACTTGTTTTCCATTTAATCTAAGGCACAACAAAAAAAAAGATAACACTGTCCACAACAATATAAAAACCCTACCACTATTTTTTAGCAAGTTTGGGGAGATTTCAGACTTAAAGGCTTCGACTGTTGACTTCCTCATTCTCTAAGTAAGGGAGAAGTAAATGAACAGTAACTTTCAGAACACTCTCCTGTAATCAGCAAGAAAGATCACACAAAAATGAAACTGAGATCTTTTGCCAAGAAACATATCTAAAATTTTCATTTCATATAAATTTCCAGTATTTTAGTCTAAATTTTTCCATCAGTCTTCCCCCTGCACTAGAAACAATAATGATTTTAAAATCATACAACTTTTAAAATGTAAATGTATTATTTTCTTCTCCCGATTTCAATTATCTAAGGTCAAATCTACACAAAATACAGGGACCAACCTGAAGTGCCCTGCGCAAATAACGAGTCTTGCTCTGTGCTTCCTGACGACTGTGGTAAACCGCCTGTTCCTTGTCATCAAGTCTTTGCTCCTGTCTCAGTGCCTGAGCCTCAAGACGAATAACTTTCTTTTGAGCTTCTTCTAATCTCTTTACTGCTTGACCTTCGCTTACTTGTAATTGGACAATGTGCCTATGGAGCTTTCCTGAGCATTATAAAAAAGAGGGTGAGATTCTTATAAATGTATTTTTGGTATATACATATCTAGAAAGTACCTCCATAAACAATAAAACCATGTAGCACAAAAATAAGAAAAAGGTTGAAAATTATATTTTCAAAAAAGAGAAGAGAATAAAATAAGTCAGGATACTTGATTTTCAGTCACGGACAAAGCTGTGCATAAGAATCGTTCAAAAATATCTCAGCTTCAATTAAAAAACAAATATAGACAATACCGTATTATTTAAAGTCTTTGCTTCAATCTAAAAATTTAGTTTTCAATGAAATTTATTCACCTGCCCATACATTATATCTATGATGACTTTTATGCTCACCTATAATAGTCTTCTCATCACTTTGCACTTGGAAGTCTAGCAGTTGTTGTCGCAAAGACTGGAACTCTTTCTCTTTGGCCAAATGCTGAACCTCTAAAGTACTGACTTGAGTTGAAGCAATCTCAGCCATTTCCTATACAAGAAATGTACATTGTCACATTTATCAAAAGAAGATAATTTAGTTATATCTTATTTGAGCCCCAGGCTATATTTTAATCATTAACCTAATAAACTTGTTAAAAATAAGTGATTGAATTGACGATTACTGGTTTTTTAACCTTAATTTTTCTGTCATCATGCAAAATAATGAAATTGATTTGATGTATCCTTTCTCATCTTATTTCTAATAGCCCTTCAGATCATAAATTCAAGTGTTTAATTATCATTATTGTCTTAATACAAAATTATATACCTTTAGTTTAGCTGCTTCTTGTTTCAGTGCAATCTCTGAGTGCTCTAAAGCAGCAATGCGCTTCCGATCAGCATCACTAACACTTTTAGGGATTGAATCTGTGATAATCAAAGAAGCATTTTGAGTATATTACTAAATTTAAATTTCAAAAAGCAAAAAAAAAGTGTATTAAAATTTTAAAACATGGAAAATTACACTCACTTCTCTTTTGACCTTCAGTTTTGCATTTCAAGATTTTTTAAAAAGGTTTTACATAAAGGAAACATAATTTTTTTGTCATCATATATTTGATAAGAAACACTCTCATCCAAATACTCACTGCTAAGCTCATCCCTAAGCTCCCTCTCTACAGTCTGCATTTCCAAATTCATCTTGGTCACCTTAAAAAAATATTTATGGTAGTTGTTACATACAGTCCATAACACTTTTTGAATAAAGCTAACTGCATATGTTTGACACTTTCAATATAAACTTTTGTTTCATGTTTCTTCCTGCTTAAACTCTTTAAAAAATGAAAGCATGTTTCGTCATAAAATAATCTTAATATGAAGTCAGATCTTTCTATTTCTTTCATTTACATAGTGCGGTTTGTAAAATTCATAAAAAAATTCATTCTTTAATTGCAATTTAACTTGAATTAACAAAATAGTAAAGATACTCTTAAACTCAAAACATACAAAGACAATCTGATAACAAAGATAAACAGAATACAAAAAATGATAAAAAGAAGTATAAAGAAAAGGCACCCCTTCTTCTCACAGAAAAAAATGCAACAATAAAACAAGTTAATGGTACCAATATCAAAAAAAAAAAAATGCTAATACATGAACTAAGGTAATGGCCTCATCATTTATAACATACTGAAGGGAAATTACTTTGTGATTGTATTAAAAGAAGAAATACCGATTATGATAAGGATGATATAATTAAAAAGACTGGAAATAGAATAAAAGAACAGAAAACATACTTCTGCAAATTTCTCTTCAAGTTCTGTATTTCTGGTCCCAAGCTCTACAAGCAACGCCCTCTGCTGGTCATACATCCTGGCAGCATGCTCAGCTCGTTGTCTCTCATTCAGCTCCTTCATTTCCAGCATTGTGATCTTTTTAGAGATGGAGATAATATCACCATCTGTTACACTCACAGAAACTTGACCCTCAGCCTCTCCAGTCACGCCTTGTTACAAAGTTAATGAAAATTAGTTTGAAGAAACATCCATAAAATGTGATGGGACTGTGCCTAGATGACTTATTTTTCAAAGATAATTGTGAATTCTCATACAAAGCCTTTGTCCAGTAAGAAAAAAAAATTGAAAATTTCAGCAGTAAAAAAATTGCTGTCTATGAAAACAAAAAGCAAACTGTGAGGTAAACATTTCAATAAAAATCGTTTGAAGAATCATTTTGAACTTCAAAGTAAAAAGTAATGGATTGTTTTCTCAAGGTACATTTTTTCCAAAAATGCAAGTATCGATGCAGTTGAAACAAGATGAAAAAGATGCTAGCATGAATATAATAAGTAACAGGAAACAAAGTTATCTCACATGGCAATGATTCATAGACAGCAAGCATGATAGCTAAAGTGTAAACATGAAAAGAAAATGTACAGTCCAGCATAACACGATCAAATATGAATTTCTCAAAATGTTGAATGTATCAAAATCACTGATTTCCCTTTCTGTGCTTGGATTCTCTTACTTATCTTTGAAATCAGTTTGCAGTATTTACACTAATCTGTCAAATCTTCTATCCTTCAGTTACATCAACATAACATGAGGTTAGTCTAAACTCAGAAAATGAAAATGACGTCTTGCCCATTCATAATCTGATCATATGACCAACTATAATGGGTCCTAAAGGTTCACAGCTATCCTCTCATTCTTTATCAGAATAAATCACTGGCATGACTGATAAACAAAAAAGCTTGCTGAGCACAGATTTTCTTCGTACGTTTCCCCCTCTGCTTCAGACTAAGCTGCAAATACCAGATTATCTCTAGTTTTAGTTTAATCCCCAACACCTTCCTTTCCTCAAACTTAGCACAGTCAGCCTGTTGAATTGACTTTGTAAGAGCTGTATGCATATTCCATCTATCCTATCCTGTTTTAATTCAACACAAGTCACAGTGGTAAATCTCTTCTGGTAATGTGTAACCTTGAAGTATGCCAACTCTCATCCAGTCAATCAAAAAATGGATGTAGCAATATGTACAATATAATAAGATTCCATGGAAAACTAAGAGAACACAAAGTATTTTTAGTTCAATTATTAAACAAAACTTTTTACAAAAATATCAATTCTCTCCAATATAGTTAAGAATCTATGCTCGAATGTATTGTCCCTATCAAGAAATAACTTGAAATGCAATAAAAAAATTCCTGAAAACAAAAAAGCATGATGCTATTTTGATAATGAGTGTATGGGCCTAACCTCTTCTGTGAAGCTCCTCCATGGCAGCCTCTAAAGCATGCAGTTTCTCCTTCTCCATTGTAAGCGTATTACTGAGAACTTCCTTCTCTGCTGTCAACTGCTTTACCTCTGCCTAATACAAACAGATGCACAAAAAATGAACTAAATATATTTAGTTGCAATAACAAAGTAAATAAAGTGCTTGATAAAAGAAGAGCCTAATAAACAGAAAAGTAAATACCAAGATTTTGAGAGTCATATCACAGAATTTTGTGCTTTAGTTGCACTCTTCAGTTGGCTGTGTTGTTTTTCCTCTTGCTGCTGTTGCTCAAGAGGTGGGTTTTTTCATGTAGACAATAAGCAAACATTTTTTTCCTATAGTTGAGGGTTAGTCATATCTTTAAAATTGAAAACTTTTTTTTTCTAGGCACAGTTTGAAAACTTATTTGTCAGGTAGGCAAGATTTCCCTTTTTACAGAATTTTTCAGATCATTGTATGATTTGTGATCACTTTATTTTGTAGATGAACTTTCAGATTCCAATTTGAATAGTGTAAGAGGAAGAGAGAGAGAGGGATAAAGAGAGAGATAGTGTGAGAGAAAGAGAAAGAGAAATATATTTATATATATATATATATATATGTAGAGAGAGAGAGAGAGAGAGAGAAAGAGAGAGAGAGAGAGAGAGAGAGAGAGAGAGAGAGAGAGAGAGAGAGAGAGAGAGAGAGAGAGAGAGAGAGAGAGAGAGAGAGAGACAGGGAGGCAGAGAGTATTAAATTATTAAATTATTTCTTCCTTTCGCCTGTGTTATAAAAATTATATTCTTCATTCAACAGCAATCATTTTTACTGCCTCAATTCAGCCTATTCTTCCAAAGCTAACTCCTCATACAACACCACATAAAAGACAACCTTGATTCAGGTTCCTCTTCCCCATCCTACCACAACAAGACTTATTTTTGTTACCTCCATGCCTTCTAGAGCCTCAGCTTTTGAGACCAGACTGTTTCCTTTTTCCAACAGGTCTCTGTACTTCTCTGTTATGTTGTGGTACTGCTTGTTCACCTTCTCAAGGTCTGAGGCTGGAACTGAATCTTCCAAAGCCTTTTGTAAGGCAGCCATCTTGAAGGCAGCCATATCCTATTTAAAGGTAAATCATCACATAATACAAAGATGAGAAAAATACAGTTGAGCTCAAACTTGTTATGTAACTAGCAAATGATCATATTTATGAATGAAGAAAGAAAATAGAACACAATATTTCTCAGAATAGATTGATTGACTGCTTATGTAGATGCTTTCTTTATTTTTGGAAAAGGTTTGAAAAATACTTTGTTTCAGAAGAGAAATTTGATGAACCCCCCCGAAAAGGAAGGGAATAAATGATGCCATGACACATTGTTCTTTTCAATTTCAACGTCCACAGCTTTATATATTTACCTTCCACCACCTAGACTAGCATGTAACTATTCTTAGCAAGTGCATCTTTTAGGGGTATTTGAAAAAAGTAACTCCTAATGGTGCTAAATTTCTATTCTTAATAAGCAAAAGAAATATTCAAATAAATTTCTGCGCAGTTTGTCTCAGACAATTTATACCCTTTAGAAGTTTCTCTGATAGGTTTATTGAAATGACAACACATCAGTCACCTGATATGGCATTATTGAAATTAGCCTCTTCCAAAAATCAATTTCTTTGATGGTGTAAAGAAAGATGGTTGGAAAAGCATTCTCTACCTTTACAGCCTTTTCAAATATTTTTCAATGAGAAACTAAAAGAGGAAAAGAAGTTAGCAAATACAAAAGAGAATTTAACACTTAAAAATCTTTTAAGTTTATGAATAATTTTTTATATTTACCAATCTGTTTCAGTGGATTAGCAAATACAAAAGAGAATTTAACACTTGAAAATCTTTTAAGTTTATGAATAATTTTTTATATTTACCAATCTGTTTCAGTGGATTCTGTGTTAAATATTACCCTCTCATTCTTATTGCAGAAATTTCTAATGCAATCAATCAGAAAGACATTTAGCATTAAAATTGTTTTGATATGGTAAAACAATGTGGTACTCCCAAATTATATGATTTTGGTTAACAATGATACAGACAAATGCACCTCTAAACTCTGAAATAGATGCATCTGAAACAACCTGGCTCAAAACTGGGAATCCCTGTTTCACCCTCATGACTTGATTAGGTTACTGGGGGTGTCTAAAGGGCTGCCGCTTATCAACTGTGAGAGAGACCTTACATTCTATCAGTGATAACACTGTCAACCAAAATTATATAAAGTAGGGGTACCTTATTTGTTCCATGCAGGAAAAGAAATAATGGAAGTTCTACTTCTTTTAGCTAAAGAAATACAGAGATGTTTTGATGCGCAAGAATCTTGGAACAATCATAATTTCCTACACAGTGACTATTTTTAATAAGGACTTATATTTGAAAATGATATTTTACCTGTACTTCATTACATGTGCAATGATAAACATATTAAAAAGCATTAGTAGTGAGTTCATATTCCATAAACTGTCTTGATTTAAGTTTAATGACATACTTTTTTTTATAAAACAATTGTAACTGATATTGGTCTCCTAGGTTTGTCATTCTACCTTATATAGAGAAGGTGTCACTGCTCCTTGTTTATTGATTCTATTATCTACTATCAAATGTGATCTATCAGAGAATAACATCATTGATAAATCAGCTTAATTCTTCAAAAAAAAAGACAATGAATATAGTTTGGTCAAAGGCTGTATATTAGATCTACTAGATCTAAACTAATTTGGTTGACGGTGATAAGCTGAGGACCTGTTGCTCTTTATGGCAAAGTAAATTTTGTTAGTTTTGTAAGATTCATAGTTTTTACAAGGGTAGATCTAGTAGACCATGCAAAATGCACAGATTATGAGCTTGACTAATTTTCTCACTGACAAAAATTTATCTCCCAAGAAATTCTAAGGGCTCTTTGGTTAATATGATCATTAAGGAAAAAAAAACAAAAAAAAAACCAAACGTAAAAACTCAATGCAACCTAAAGGTACTTGGGGCATTAAAGCATATATATATATATATATATATATTTAATTGAATAAAATGAATTTCAATCAAAAATATTGTTCTGCCTTTGAACTATGTATTTCAACACAAGAGCATCTTCATAGATTAAAAGCATTTCTTAAAATGAGACTGATACACATGCATATCTAAAAATAGTGTGGTGTATAAGAGGCAAAAATTGTTACATTTTATTGTTAAAAACTTGGACTTTAAGAAATTAGAACCAGGGATACAATGATGCAAAATCATGTAAAAATTCTAAGTCTCAAGATTTAAGGATTTAAGAACGCTTGCTTGCACTATACTGGCCATGAAAATCTTTTCGTCCCCTAAGCCTGAAAAATGATTTATTAACGATTTGTCCATTGCTAGCCTGTGTTTGAGAAACTTAAGGACCACTTCGCATTGTTTTAAACAGCTATGTGCACAGTCACACCAATTTTGATCATAATAACAATAATGAAATATATAAAAAAACATTAGCAACTGACAAAATGACATAAGAAATAAAATAATACAATTTTGTTTTAAGCTTACTTTATATCTCTGAAGATAGCCCATTCTCTCAGATACAGCTGTCTCCATCTGGTTCATCTCATTGCGGGCTCTATTTACTTCCTGGATAACAGAAAAAATCAGAGACAACAGTAATGAGTTCAAAGCATAAAATATAAAAAAGAAGTGCTTAGTTAAGCATATAAGGGTTAAAAATAAGATATCCTAGCAAATGATACTTATGATTAAATGGAGAGAATTTCTGTCATCTTAAATCAAACTATGCTCTGTATATTTATTGGAAGTTTGCATTGGATTGGACCAAAATAACAAACAGATATGTGTGGCGTTACAGTCTTAAGGTAGACAAAGGACCCTTAGGTTAGGAGATCCAGGGTTTGAATACTGGCTCAGCCATGTGTGATGTTTAATTCTTAGAGAAGATTCCTTACAAAGCTTCGAATAACTTTGTAAATTTTTTTGTTTATTCCTAAAAATAATGATTTTTGTGGCTAAAACTAAAACAGACAAGTTAGCCACAAGTGTTGTTACCTCAAATACAAAGTAAGGAGAGAATGGTCTAGAAACAACTTAAGCAGCAATTCTTTTATGGTGGTAAAAAACATTAAGCAGCATATAAAGCATTATTGAAACTGAGAACTTATCAGAAAAAAAGTAGATAAAATCAGAGATATATCTGACCTTTCTTAGTTGACCTTCCACCTCTTCCATGGTTTGATATCTACGAGTCAGAGCTTTTTCATTAACTCTGAGAACAGTGATACGTCGAGTCATCTCAGAAAGACGGCGGCGAACCTCTATATCATCATGTGACAGAGTTTCTACAAGTCTCTAGAAATTGCAGACAACAAAACATAAAATTACGAGAGATTTTCTTCACAAAAGGAAGATTTTAGACCCATAATTTTTACAGATTGTCATGCGATGAAAACTTAAAAAATTATGCATTCAAATAAAACACATCAGAGACATGTACTTATTTATCCTCCTCTTAGCAATCGCTCTTCAGACTATATATTATTTGAAGGCAATAGCTATGACTAAAACTTTTAAACCATCTGCTAGTGGAGGTTCAATTAGATCAAATTAAAAAAATAACATGTAAATCAATGGCAGGAATAAAACAAAACAAAGACTTCTGATATTCTTCAATAGAATCTAACGAAAAAGAGACCTACATCAAACTCTTGTATGCGAACTCGATCCTCTTCTTTCTGACCTTGTAGCTCCTGCAGTTGTTTTTTGTTCTTGTCCATGTCCTCGTGCCACACCTGCAAATGATTAATGCAAGTATTAAAAATTCTTTGAGAAAAAAAAAATCACAGATTGTTGCACTTCCTACCACCACCATCACCACCACTACTACTACTACTACTGCTGTTGCTGCTGCTACTACTACTGCTTCTCCTTCTATTACTACTACTACTACTGCTGCTGCTGCTGCTGCTGCTGCTACTTCTATTTTCCTACTCTTGCTACTACATAATTTTTATGACAATGCTGCCACTACAATTTCTATCAACTTTAATTCTTAGACTTACAAGCAAGTTTTACTGCCTTTCTGATTGATTAGTTAAGAAATACAATTCACTGATACAAATTATCTCAGACCTTTTTTTCTTCTGTAACAAGTCCTCTTTTGGCAGAAAGGAACCTAGGTAAACGATAATCCCAAACTCATCCACAAAGTTGTCACAGTGATGATAAACACCTTTCTTAACGTGTATCTAGCCCAATATTTGTAAATTTTTGCTGATTGCAAGGATAACAAGGCTCATTGGGTTCTGGAAACATTGCATTTTAGATATAAAATCGGATATGTGATATAAATATACCTACATTTTACCTGTCAGCATCTGTTTTTCAGGTGAAAATTTATCGAGGTGTGCATTTCTAGTTTTCACAGCCTTTGATGTCTTCAGTCTTTTTTTTTTTTTTTTTTTTTTTGTTCTTGTTGATTTTAATGTGTTTTCCCTAGATATTTGTGGTACCATAATTATTTTATAATTTAACTCTACTAATTTGGAGCCACCTAACTCTAAAAATGGCCCATGCATAAATTGATATACTTCCTAGACAGCTGATTGAATATCATTAAACCCATGAAAGAGCTGATCTTTTAAGTTTGATGTGAGATCCAAGAAAGTTTTTGCATATAGCTGCATTGATCTATATCAAGACTTTGGAAAACTTGCTATTTTGTTGGTGCAATAAACTGTGACATACTGCCTCCGCATTAATGGTGGGTGTCAACTCCATGATTTAAAAAAGAACAACAAAATCATATAAGTACACTTTTCCAACCAGGAAGCTTTCTACTGTAAGGAAGTGTGCTGTTGTGTGCACAATGTAACAGACATCAGTTCTAGATCTAGAAACTAAATACCCCTAGATAAACAACTTTCCTACATTTCACTGAATATTTTTTTATATGTGCATCTTCCTTTTTTCAGGCTTCCCTGCAGATGAATTACAAATAAAAAACTTTAGCTACCTATTAAAGGAATCAATTTTAAAAATAATTAACCCCATGTCTGACAGCACTCTTTCAAAATGTACTCTATGAACCATTCTATTCATACAAAATTTTATGAACTTTTCCTAGTTCAATAGTAATAGCAAACTTCAACTGATAAAAAATAATGGTCTCAAAGTTAATCTCTTATCTTCATAATAATGATCAAAATGAATGACAGATAGATGATTCTTGAAAGAACCTTTATCTAATCACACACTAGGTAGAATAAATAAAAAAGACGCTAGAAAAACATGCATACTTTCTTTGCATCTATATATTCCTGATATAGAAGTCCCTGTTGGTGGCGCAGCACAGCATATTTGCGCTTGTAGCTCTCTAATGATTCACCTATGGTCTTCATTGCAGTTTCTCGATGGGACAATTCCTGAAATAAAATAAATGCTGTAGTTTAAAATTGTAATCAGAGTTAAATTTGACACAGAAATTTTTTTTTATCTCAGTTAGTTTCTAGATACCTTAAGTTTAAATCCTGCAGGGCAACTGATATTTTATCTAAGAAAACTTCACAATGATTGTAACTAGAAATCAAAGTCACAGACATGGCCAAATTTCATATGCAGCAGGAGTTCTCAACTTTTATAATAATTATTGCTTTCAAGTTAAGTCTGCATGTCATTAAAAAAAATAATAAAATGGGATACTTTGCACCTAATCTTCATGAGCCTCTTAATAATAAATGGTAGATTTTCCAAAAAAAATTTTCCTAGGAATTCTGACCATTTATTCATATATCGTTATCCTTTTCACTCTCCCTTTTCAAAACTTGCTTTACAAAAAATGTGCTACACTTAATTGAATAGCTCAAAGATATACATTTTTAGCCATCTCCTAATACAAAAATTTGTTACAATAGGCATACATCATGTTAAAAATGTTTCAAATAGAATTTTATGAATGATAAAAATTTACAAATATTTAAAATAAGATGCAAAATATTGGACCCTACAATAATTTTGCAAATTGCAATTTCTGACTTATTTCCTTATACTGATAAAATGCTTACTTGACAATCCCAATCCAGTAAAGAAAAGCTACACTACCTGCAAAGTCAACAAAAGATGCTCATTCAAGCTGGCAATAACTTCTGTGCTTGATGGTGCCATTCCATCAGGCAATTTAGCCATGCTCACAAATCCACGCCCTGCAGCAACTTCTCCCATGTTGATTTCTTCTTTGTCCATTTGCTCAAGCTAGAAAGGAGAAAATCATAAAAACAAAAATTAAACTTACTTTTTTTTCCCAATGTAAAACATCTATTGTAAGGATATTTTGAGTCCATATGCCCTATGTGTTTGTTTAATACTCTCTTATTAAGCTAATTAATAGTGTCCTCATGGACAGAAAGATGCATGTAAATTTCCTCTATTCTAAAGGGTTAAAAAAAAGCTTAAATATGAAATTCAGGAGGAACACCACCTTGCAAATTTGCAGATTTGAATAAGAAAATTTAGAAACTTTTGAGCAGCTTAATTTGAATTAGATTTCTAAACACCATTTTTGTGTAACAAAAATGTTTTTAAAATTTCACCATTCAAATTGCCTCTTTTTGTAACATCACCAAATCATTCAAATATTATTTTAGGTCAAAATAATTTAAAAAGTTGCTCAACTACATTAATATATCAGTCAACTTACTCGTTCAAAGGCCTTGTCTCTCTCTAATGCAGTTTTGGAGGCTTCAATTCGAATTTCCCTTAGTGTTGCTCTTAGCTCCTCATTACGTCCTTTCAGCACATCTACTTGTTCCTTTAGGAAGTAACTTGTATCATAGCTACCTAGTACTTTCTTGGCTTCAATAGCCTGTTCATATTATACAGAAAAAAAAAATGGGGAATAAAAATTTATGGTTACTCATAACACCAAAACAAAAGACCTAAAAGATAAACGTGAAAATGTTAAATATATTTTTTAATTTGACAGCCTTTAAAGTGATTGACTCAAGATTAAACTTACAGCCAACATCCGTTCAATTGTTGGGAAAGTGTTGGCATTCTGAGACATATCCCCGACCTCTGGAAAAAAAAAGAAGAAAAATTAGTATATTGAAATTTTCAACTATTGAACTAATAAACATTGGGTAGCAATTATCACAGAAAGATGAGGCTCAAATGTTATGAATGTGGCTTAAAAGATAGAATCATCAAAGCTACATTTATTCTGTTGCTTGAGTACATTTGAAAGGCTTTATTTACAGATTCTAATGCATTGTTATGAAATACAGTTTCCCATCACACCCTTTCAGATATGAAAACACTCATATGCAACACTTTTGCATAGTATTATATTATATTCATATACACTTCCTTCACCCTTATCACACTTCATGTATAATAATCATAATTTCCTTTAGTGCACATTACTCACTGATCAACTTTTTGCTAAACAATTTAGATGTGTCAAACCAAGTTCTCCACATAGTAATGAAAGTTTGCTCTAAGTCAATTGACGCAGGGTGTATATTATATATAATGGAAAACATATTGTTATAGAGCTTATCTTCTCATATTGAAAGGTCCTCCTTAAAAAGGAAAATGTAACAAAACAAGGTTTTATGAACAAACAGTTTGTGCTGAAAATTTCTTTTCTCAAATGTAGAACCGAGAATATGTGTGAATTTCCAGTACTACACTTTGTCTTTTGTCTGCCAAAACTGAAAGCTGTTTGACCAGTTTGATTGAGTACCCACCATATAAAAGATGATCTCAGGTCTATTCAGATCCCTAGAATTGTTCGTTAAACAAGATCTGAAGGGAGCATTTAAACCTACATTCCTCCACTGATTGAATTACCATATGTCTTGAAATATTTTAAAAATTTTACCCCAAATTCATGACATACCATATTTCCCATCAGCTACGCCTTTCTGCAAGGCTTCCATGACTTCCTTAAGGCCAGCCTCTAGACTCTCATTGTCCTGCCTGAGTTGCTGGTTCTTGCCTTTCAGCTCTGACACTTCTGTCTCAAGTTTGTGAAGTTCTACAATATTTTCTTTGTAGTCCTTGTCAAGTTCTTGGCCCTGGGAATAGACATCGACTCCTGTTATTGACAATAAACTATCAATTAAAAAAAAGCATTGGAAAACATAGAACTGTGTAACAATGATCATAGATAAACAAAGGTTACCAAGAATATTCTTACAGGTTTTGCTAAAAATTCCAGAGATTTTGTTTTATCTGTAACAAAATTTAATAGGTGCCCATAGGGAAACAACTGGAACTACAAAGAGCTCAGAACATGGCTCAGCGTGCCACAGACAAAAGTATATAACCCTCGTATTCCTGGACCTTTTGTTATTGTCTAAATCATGCTCCCTACCTTATGCAACAAAGCCAGATTGGTCAACATCTTATCAGGTTGACTTGCCCTGTTTCTTTACTCATGAAGCATTTGTTGTCATAAGATGTCTCAATTTATGCCTTCTATGAGGTTTTTCTTCTCCTTCTATATTTTAGTGCTTAAAAAATTCAGGAAATCCCACAGCTGATATATTTAATTATTTTTTTTTTAAATATGAAAGTGGCTTTGTTAAGGATACTCCCACTTACTTTAGTGGCAAATCTATTTCATATGCAAGAGCATAACAATTGTATATTAGATACATCTCAATTTTAATTGAAAATTGAGCCAGACACACACCAAGGATGTCCAGATTCTTAGTATGAAAACATACATGTAGAGTTCTATTACCAACTCATCAAATAAAGTTTAAAAAAATGGAGAAAATAAATGAGAGGTAAGATGTCAAATTATTTATGATCTGTTATTATATGAGAAATATGAAGACAACTTACAAAACAAGAGGAAAAAAAAATTGACTTGATCCACATCTAAAATTGAATCAGACAAGCAGATGGTCTGATGACATCAGATTTCACCAGTCTGTCTCTATCTACAAAATCCTTGATTTACCCTCTTTTTCCAAAGCCTTCTGGTTTTAAGGAACATCCCAAAGACTTGATTGCACACAAACTATTACATTGTGAAAATTAAAGTTGGATCTGGATTTAGAATCAAGTAGATCTGTACCTTGTGTTGGAATTTGTTATTAAGGACAATTGTTCAATAAAACTTTTCATCTGGTTACCTTACCATTAACCATTTATAACTTTAAAGCCACCTCCATTGTCAGTGTTACTGTCTTATCCTATGTAACAAAAATAAGCAGTTTGATGAAATATCTAACAGTATTCAATAAAAAAATTAGCAAGTTGTTCTCGCATCAAATATAAACATAGAAGTATGCTGAAGACACTTCTTTAAAAACAGTAATCATGATTTTTTTTTGTCCTCCGACTAACTACATTCTCAATAAAAAAAACAACCCATAAAACATAAATCTGACGAGGCTTGTTTAAACTTAGGAAACCAAAGTTAAAGAAAATTTATATAATTTTACGTCATTTTTATTTGTCTTGAAATCTTCAAAATTAGAAAAAAGTTCATTTAAGGTTTAACAAATGACAAAAATAAAGGCCTCCAAGGCAAGGTGCTACAAGATATTTTAAACCAAAAAGACATTATGAGTAAACTTGGTGTTATTATTACTTTTATTTCTATTTTTTCTTAGTTTTCTGTTATTGCTATTATTACTATAACCATATGTATTATGATATTGTTTATGTTGCTGTTGATGTTGTTATTATTGTTACTATTATTACTTTTGTCATTGTTAATGTTATTTCTTTTTAAATTTCATCTTATGTAAAATTTGGAGAACAAAAAAAGAGGCAAAAAAATTATTTCCCTGATATATTATGAGCTCTGTCACATCATGATTCATGATCCTCATTAAAACTGCTTACTCTGATGCGCCCTTCTTCACGCTGCACTTGTTGACGTATGATTACTGCTGCTGACTGTTGCTCCTCTTCAGTTCGTCGCTTGGTTTTCAGTGTCTCTGTGTAATTCTGCACTGCCATCATATCCTCTGCTGTCAAGCCTAGAGCCACTGCCCTGGTTTTCCAACATGCATAGCTAGTATTACTGACAGCTTCACTTTGCTATATCTATTAATGTAATCTTATTTTTAATCTTATTTCTTATCCTCGTAGAAACCAAAAGAGACCTTAAAGATAGAAGCAAGAGAGATAACTAAACTGCACATTAACCAAACCGTTTTATTAATATTTGTTCCTTTCATTATAATAAATGATGTGCAATTTTAAATTTAGATTCTGTTTCTAATAAAGCGACATCAGCTTACTAAAGATTGCCATGGATTTTCCTTATACACATTGTTTATGTTTTCTGCTTTAATGCATTTGACACTTTTGATGATTGAAATTATAACAAACTTTTGAGACTTGTAAGAGTTCTAACAGTACATCTTTTGTTAAAATATTCAAATATTGTAGAGTTTAATGAGAACAAACGAAAAATTGAAGTCTATGAAAAAAAAGGTATCATATTGCAAGCTTTATCATAGCTTGTTTGCTCTTGCAATATATTTTTCTCAAAAAAAAAAAAAAAAAACAACAACAACAAAAAAAAAACCACAACAAATTTTTTGAACAATGTTAACTCAATGTTTTCGTCCTTGTTTTTTTCTGTTTTTTTTGTTTTATTTTTTCTGCAACCCACCATCCTTTTCCAAATTATCATTTCTCACAAAAGTAAAAAAAAAATGTTCATAAGTGACTCAGAGCTTCTTCCTTACATTATTGTTGACTACCATCTTAAACTTACATTATATTCAGTTGAGAAGAATTTAACTTTTATATTTTGTGTAAATATTCACACTAAAATTTGTGTATTAAAAAACACTCTTATTTCATCATGCATGGAAAAATCTTATTAATTTAAGTCCATTTCATAATATTTGGTGTGAACATTGAATTGTTAAAACAAAGCTTTAGGTTATGTATACCTCTTTTTTTATTTGGAATATTCAGGACAAAGATCTTTATGAATTAATTGAGCAGCTTGCAGACATATAAAAGCATGTCCTTTAAAAAAATTTCATTGAGTTCATTTGCTTTTATTGAAACATTTTATTTTTCAATAGCAAATCATTCAGCAAACTAAAACAATGAGGAATTAGGAACATAATACAAATTTCCAGAAAGAACAAAAGAGAACTAAACCATTCTGGAATAAACAGGAATAAAAATGGTTTACTGTGAATTATCAACACTTGATTGATAACTTGGACCCTTTGCCTCAGAAACTCTACACAATAAATCATATAGATAACAAAGTTTTAAAAAGTTAAACTAGTATGTGTTTTAATTCCTTCCTCCTCCCTCCAAATCAAAACAACTTGAAACTTTCAACTGATCAATTAAAACCCTATAAAATTTTATTAAGTTTGAGTTCTCATGTTAGTGCAAAAAAGTTGAATTATATACATATTAAATATATTTTATGGCTAGACCATATGTGTCAGATGTCAGGTTCTAGAAATTTAATAGTGTCTCTCTTTTGGGCTATGTGTTTGCCTTATCCCTTTTGGAATGAAGAATATGCATGAAGTTGCTTTTATTGTGGAAAGTCATTTTAGATTATGAAAATATTTTAAGATTGTTATGAAACTAGTTTAAAGAATTCAAATGTCTCAATTTATTATTTCCCAATATTGCAATAAAAAAAATACATATTCTCTAATTTTGATTATTGCAAAAATTTTATAAACTAACTGAAAAAAAAAAAAGAATATGACTCATTAAGACAGACCTCAGCAGTGACTCTATCAGCTATTTCTAAAGAATAGCTATTATATATCAAGCATGTAAATCATATTAAAATAATGCCACACTAACAATGGCTTATAATTTACTTGAGCATTCTTTCATAAATTTATTTTTTTCTATTTTACAGTACTAAGAATTTACTTTAAGGAAGATAAAGGACAGTGTCATTTTACCTTTGACCAACTTGCTGTGAAAGCTTACGTATCTTTTTCTTATCCTCAATTCGTTCCTCCTCAAGGGCTTCAATCTGGGTATGAAACAAGAACTTATGAAAGCTAACTTACTCCTTTTCAAACATAGCCTGTTTGTCAGTCACATTAGTTCATCCATAAATAAGAGATAATGAGACAATAACTTTTTGTGAGAAGCTGATAAAAGGAAACAAATTGCCATTTTTTTTCATTTACTCACTGAATCCTTGACATAGTTTTACCGATTTTGTTAAGAGACAAAATCTGTGTGGGTGTTCATCTTTAAGGATGTACATGGTAAGATCAATTACCATAAAAAAAAATTTAAATAACATGACAGTACATGAAAAATGAAACTTATGAAAAATTAACTAATTACTTTGCTGGTAAGCATTTTAAAAGACTTTCACCTCTCGCTGCAAGGTGAAGTTAACAGCTTTAAGCTCTTCTTGTCGGATTGCCTTATTCTTGCGGAAAGATGTGAGATCCAGTGGCTCTCGAGGGTCCATGCCTAGTTTATAGCGGAGCTCTTCATTTTCATCAAGAATCTCATTGATCTTTATTTCTGTCTTGTTTATATAGGCTGTCAACTCCTCTATTTCCCTAATTTAGGATAAGAGAGAGACCATCAGTCAAAAATATGCAAAAAAGTTTTGGACTTAACCTCTATAAAGTGACTAAAAAAAACATGTCAGTGTATGGTGAACAAAAGATGCATTATTAGGCTTGACTATTACAAATCAAATTGGAATAATTTCAGAACTTCATGATTGAAATGTAAACTCTTCAAGATGCAAGTTTTGACCTATTCAAACAAAGAAAAAGATTCCATTCCATATAAGCAACAGAGGAAATTGCCCCTCTTATTTCTAGTTTACAACTCAAAATCTAATTGTAAGAAACTGAGAGACCTTTCACGAATTTTAACTTGGTTCTTTCCTTCCTTGATTTCAGCCACAGCTTCAGGCAGACCATATTCTCCCTGAAAAAAAATGATATTAAAATGAAAATAAAAAGTGTTATTGGCATAAAAACAAGTTATCACATAATTTAATTAATGAATGCGTATGTGTATGAAACTAATAGCACACAGCATTTTTTTTTTTCATTTTATATTTTTGTGTATCTTGAGAGTTAATTTTTCATGTTTTTGGATAAGGTAGAAATGCTTTTCATTCTCATGAATTGCTTCTTTAAGTAAAAAGTAACCAAGGTTGAATAATTCATAAAAATAAGCATGCTTTTCCTCAAAGGAAAAAAAAAGAAAGTTAATTCAAATTAGAGCAAATATACTGTTGCTTCCTTCAAATTGTGAGAAATATAAATCCCTTGCCTCCAATTTATCATGAAGACGTTAAGATTTTGTTTTTTCTCATTTTCTTTCAAGATTGATTTACTTACGCCTTCATATTGACTCATTCTCTCAAGCAACTCTGACAACTCTTTGTCTTTTGTTCTGCAATCATCATCAGCCTGAATCAAAAAAAAATCATGTACATCACCAAATATCATTTCATGTCTGTAAACATTGTTAATAAAAGGATATTGAGAGTAAAAAAACAGACAAACATTATTCTTTTTAAAAATTGTCTCCTCAAATGTCAAAAAGTGTCACATCACATTCTTTTTTATTCTTTATCTTTTCTTTGAATGCTGTGTCCCTAATCCTTCATCTCTAAGAGAATTTTACTTTCCACAATTTAATGTTGACTTCTTGTATTGTTCCTTCTTGTTACTAAGATGATTATATCCACTAACAAAAAGTGTTCCAAAGCAGTTGTGAGGCTGCCCAACTTATACAGTTATATTAAACTTAAAATGCTCTTTTTTCTGTTATATTTATCTCATGGGGTGCTGTTGTTGAATGAGTTGCACAGTGATTATTTTTCATGCAATTGTCTATAGAGTTATGATTGTTGTTCATTTAAGATGTATGCTTTATTTGTGTTTTCCCTTGGAGCACAAAAGCAGACTAGCATGATAGAGGGCATTTTCACACGCTGCCTCAGAACGTTCTGCTGAATCATGTTCATTGCATATTTTATATCCTACCAAGCAATCTTTTTTGGCCATGTGATGAGAAAAGAGATACTGGAACATCTTGGGACATTTGGAATGATCGAAGGAAACGCAGCAGGAAAAATATGTTGAATGGACTAACAAAGTGTCCAAATGTAGAATGAGTAACAGATGTACTAAAAGTAAAGAGGGATCAAGATGCTTGGAAGGTCATGATCACCTTCACTAAAGAGCATAACACCTGATTGATTGATATCCTACTTATAGATTTTTGACAGTTTAAATTATATTCAAATTACAAATATAAATTAATATAAATACTTTTCAAGATGGACTATTTCTAAGTTCAATTACTTGCTGGATTATGAATTGCTGTCTAAATTTTGGTTTAATCTTATTTTTGTGTTTTTGTTTGAATATTGAATCTTTAACTTTTGTTCATGAGATTGTACTATATTATGTTTGTCTACATATTGATATGTAAAAAACTAATCTAAATTGAAGTGAATCAGCAAACAGTATCTTTTCTAGATCTCCAATCAAGGCTTAAGTCACATTGATCTCATTTTCTTCCTCTGTATCTTTTTGAAACTTATCTCCCTTTTATATCACATCTTTATATTTTCCAATGGAATCTTCTAAAAATCTGATTTGAAAGTACTGGACAGAGATTATGTAATAAACCCACATTTTAAGAACCAGTTTAGAGATGTAAAAAAAAATAAATCCAAAACTTAGTCTGAAATCTTTTCCTTAGAAGCAAACTGAAAGTTATTATATTAGAATTCAAAGATATCCTATTGGCTCATAAACACAAAATATCATATGGGATCTCCCTAAAATAAACTAAAACATCGACTGAAATGTGTAAGCAAATTAGTTAAACAGATTTTTTTCTGAAATGGTATACCTATCAAAAAAAAAAGGACCAAGAAACAGAAATGGGACAGTAATTTACCTTTTTCACATCTTCTCCCAATCGCTTCATCTGCTCCTTTAGGTACTTGTTCTCATCTTGCAATTCTCTCATGCGTGTCTGAAGACGATCACCCTGATTGGTCCCCGCTGGAGAAGTATAGGTTTAATATGACAATCATAATAAAATTCTTCTTTAACTTGTTTTTCTTACAATACATGCATTTAATCTGCACGCTAAAGAATTTTATTTGATGTTATGTTAATTTCATCATGGTGTGTATTCATCCTATTGCATCAACCTAAAAATTACAAGCTTTCATGATTCTCTTATTGAAATAAAAATAGTCATGTACTTACCAACAACATTAAAAATTGCTATATCTTGACATGTCTTCTGTACTTTTTGAACAAAAGACTGCTGATGGTCATGTTTAGGATAAACATAGATTCCAAAATATCCTTTGGCTAAATTCTCAAAACTGAAAAAAAAAACTCCAAAGGTTTTTTTTTCATACTGGGTGACAATCTCTAATACCTACTTCTATGTAACTCATGGTTGAGGTCATCAATAATTGCAGCATTTCTTTCCATCTCTGCAGTGAACTGATTCACTTTCTCTGTCAACTCTGATATCTGCTTATCTTTGTCCTTCAAAACCTACTCAAGGAGAAATATAAGAAATTACAATAAAATGAAACACATTAAACTTTACAATTTGCATAACTTCCAACATTTTTTCATTAACATTTACCACATAGGGCAAGACTGCCTGATCTTTAGCACACAATATTCATTGTCTAGTAAGTAAGTTAGAATAGTTTTCACCAATCTTCACAAAAGAATTGAATTTTTTTGAAAATGTTCACTCATTTCAAAATGTGTGCTTCAAGTTAAATGCAAATTAAGAATGTAGGGATGTAAATAATACAAAAGTGAATGGATTTTGAAAAAAAAAATAATAACCCATCAAAGGCAGAAAGTTTTTGGATTTTCAATTCCCCAAAACAAAACAACTCACCTCACTGAGAGCTGATACTGAAGCTTTGTCTGAGTCCATATTGGAGGCAATCAGTTGCTCCTTTAGCTTAAAGATATGTTCCTGGAGCTCGCTGATTTGCTGGTCCTTCTCCTGCATTATTTCCTAAAGAATGAAAATTTAAAGTAAATAAAATTATCTTCTAAAAGAAGTCCTGTTCTGATACTTTTAATGAATGCATAAGACTTGCAGGAGAATTGGGTCCTAATCAAAAGGCAGGAACTGTTTCATTAGTGACATGATTTGTTGATTAATATTAAAAAAAATTATACCTTCATCCCAGTGACTTAAAATGGTGGATGCATACTTTTTAATGAGTAAAAGCAAAGACACACACACGCACACTCTTTCTCTCTCTCTGGCTGATGTGTTTTCATAAAGAATGCCTGAGACAAATAACATAAAAAATTAACAATTTATTTAAAAAATGCACATTTCTAACAGTCTCTTACCCTCCATTCGTCTACTTTCTGATGCACAGCTACCATGATGGCATCATCTGCCTCTCCTTTGCTTTGTACCTGCTCTGTAAGGTCCTGAACCTGATTTTTTAAAATCTCATTTTCTTCCCGTAGAGCATCTGTGACAGCATCACTCTGCTGAAGCACACTCTGAAAAAAAAAAGATTTAATTACATGAGACACTGGCAAAGTCCTGGCTTTACAGAGACTAATTAATACAAAACCATCACTTGTTACAAGTAATGCGGCATTTAAGGTTGATGCAAATTTTCTTTTTTTTTTTTTTAAGTCAATCTGACAATGTTTGGATAATACACATCAAAATAGTTTTAATGGTTTCCTGATATATGTAGAAATAAAAAGACAATTAGTTAAACTGAGACTAGTATGAAGCACAGCATGGTATACTTTGAGCTTCAAGTAGTCTTCTGATGTTCTGTCCATCTGCTGTACAGCATCCTCCAGATTATGCTGCAGATCCTCACATCTTTTCTGTAGGAGGTCATTGGCATCCGTCATATTCTGAATGAAAAAAATATAATGGTCCCAAGATTTAAATTGCTCCAAATGTTACAATATGCTTCTTAACTAAAGAGAAATTAAACTTGAAAGGCATCGATGAGCCCAAATTTTCTTCTATGATCGAACCAAATGCATAAACAAAATAATGATCAAAATTTACCTGCAACTCTTCCATTGTCTCAGCCAACTCTCTATTTTTCTTGCCCAATTTTTCCTTGAACTCTGCATCCTCACCACGTCTTGACACAATACTGTCTCTCTGTGTTTGCATTTGCATCTTGTAGTCACTAATGTCCTGCCGCATTTGGTCATTCTATACATGGGAGAAAGTCACAAATGAGCTGACTGGCACCATGACCTTGTTTTGAAATTTGCAACAGAAGAAACTTAAATGATTTATAATTTGTACCTAATTTCAAAGTGGCACCACTGTGGTTGGGTAAAATATCCTTTTTTTTAAATACTTGCCTAATCTACAGACATATCTAGTCATATGCTTTTCATGCATTTCCTAAAATGTGTAGATTGTTAATCATTGTCCCCCACCTTTAAAATAAAATATAAAATTTTGAGATTCTAATCTGATCTAAGATTTTAGCAAAACATGACTACAAAACTCAATTCAATACCCACATATTTTTTTTTAGATGCCACAGTTTAGCTTTTTATGCTTTAAAGTATCTAATTAAAAAAATACAGCAAACATCAGGTCAATAGAGATTGCAAATACTTGGATCATAAAATTCATATTTACCTCTTCTCTTGTGTCTTTTAACTCCTTTTCCAGTTCACTTATTCTTTCACTATACTATAAATAAAGAAGAAAACATTACTTTCACAGATAGGAAGTGCCATTACAAACATAATTGCCTTCTTAAAATATCTTTCTCAATCCTTTTGAAATCCAATTTAGTTTTAAAGCAAAGTCACAAAACTCTTTCCTGTGCTTAAAATTTAGGCCTCACATGTCTATATCTCTATTTATTGTTCTAAAAACGAATAATTTTAGTTTACTGAAACATATTATCAAGAAAAAAAAATTAACAAACATATTTGAAAACAAAAAGTGTGCCTACATAAGTTGATTTACCTTGACTTGAATTTAGTTTTAACATATTTAATAGTGGAAGCCTCATAGACAAAATCCAACATACACAAACTATTTTCTTATTATTATGTGACCATATGCATATTTGGGGAGTCCCTGTTAAGTAGATTCAACATTGAGCTTTTTTAATTGGTAAAAATACTTGGTGATCACATCTGTGCAAATAATCCTGGCTTAGTTATTTAAAATATATTTATATTGCCACACTATCTTTCTAGATCAGGCTCAAATTGTTTTATTCAGTTAATAAATAGATAAATGGATAGATATAGAGATTAATAGATATATAGTAAAGAATTGCAAAAAAAAGTCTCAGAGAGAAAGAGAGAGAGAGGGAGAGAGAGATAAGAGAGAAAGAGAGAGAGAGAGAGAGAGAGAGAGAGAGAGAGAGAGAGAGAGAGAGAGAGAGAGAGAGAGAGAGAGAGAGAGAGAGAGAGAGAGAGAGAGAGAGAGAGAGAGAGAGAGAGAGAGAGAGAGAGAGAGAGAGAGAGAGAGAGAAAGAGGGAAAGAGGGAAAGAGAGAGTGAATGGGAGGGGGAAATCAAGAGATTGATGGACAGATGTATGACCTGATGACACCTCCCTTTAAATATCCAGATGAGATACCTCCATGATGAAGACAATAGAATATAATATTGGCTAAATTCAGGGACCACAAAATTAAATATGCATTTTGTAATTAGACTGAGTAATTGAACTGTGAGTTAACTAGTTTTCTGCAGTTTATATAATCTTTCATTAAATTTGATTACAAACTAATTTTTTAAGAAGAAAATAATAATAACAGTATCTTTCTACATTAGATGTGGCTTAGAGGACTTTCACTTATTGTATGTTGGGATACAGGGGTGTTTCAAGATTGAGATAAATAACTATTTAATCATATATATATATAGACATACCTTCTCAGCAGCTCGCTTTTCCCCATTGAGGTCACGATTGAGGTCACTGACTTCCTGCTTTAACTGGTCATTGTTTTCTTCAAGCTCTCTCATTTGCTCACGAAAATAACGTGTTGTTTGCGATCCACTACCTTCAGCCGGACCATATTTCTAAATAAAAAAAGGTAAAAGTCTTTGTGAGTTTTAATATACCTTACATAGATGAAGACTTGTTTGACCAAAAAAAAAAGGAAAAAAAAATTCTGGTATTGACGGAAAGAAACAATTAGCAGTATTGGTTCCAAGAAAAGACTTATAAATATTTCATATGTAAAAGGTAAAAATGGAAAGACCCTTGATTCTGTATCAATGGATTGATTCATTGACAAAGAATTTTTTCAACCCCAGTCCATTATATCCGGTAATCTTCGATAATCGTTCAATCAAAATCCAGGACTGCGTAACTCAAATATGTATGTATAAACTTCACGTCTGTCTCAGGTTTGAACAGTTTAAACAAAAATAGCTCTGTTCTGCAAGTCTGTTTAGTTGCCACAAATGTTCACATGCAAGAGGGTCTTTGGAATAATTTATAAAAGAGCTTGACATTTTTGCTTTGAAATATTTGTCCTAAATACTTTTCAAAGTTGAGAAACTGTATAAGTAATTCTATCTACTACTAGTCAAGAGCTTAAATTTGGGAAGACAATGTGTATGTGAGTGTAATTTTTGATTAAGCTTAAAAAGTAGAGATGTTTCTCAGACAGTTTCAGATTTAAATATGAATGTATCAGAGATATTAAAGCAAAAAAACAAAAAAACAAAACACAATCGAACAAAAAAAAACAACAGCAGCAAATCCAACAAAATGTAAACAATAATTTACAGATCTGAAGATCTCACAAATGACAAAGTCACCTTCAGTTCCTCCACTTGTTTCTCTGCTTTGTCAATTTCTTTTCGCAATTCTTGCTCTGGAGAAAAGAATGATAAATTATATACTTAATCCTTAAACATTAGTAGGTTTTGACCCAAGAAAATGAAAAATTTGAATCAAAACCTTTCGTTTTGGAAAAATAAAAACAATTAACTGCTAATCTTGGTGCTTTTATACCACCACATATTTCTCACTAATTGCTTTGATTTTAGATTTTCAGAGATTCTCATTGAAATGATTTGTGCAATACAAATATTTAGAAATATTTACTCACTTTGAATAACACAGTTGTCTTGGCAACTATTGAGTTAAAATATAATTTTTTTTTTATCAATGAGCCATATAGCATAAAAAAGGCTAAAAAATAAATAATGAAACCTACATCATGGGCTGTGAGTAATGCCTTTTTATTGGAAAATCGGTAACTTTTTTGCCATTGCAATTTAAATTTAACATCTCAGATTTATTATTTCTTCATGTGTTGCTCATTTTTTTTTTCCAAACTTTACCAAACTTAAAACAAATTAAACTTTTTTTTGTTATTTGTAACATAATGAATCAATCTTAAATTTAGAGCCCAATTTCCATTTGTCATTGAAATCATCAGCTCTTCTAGACTTAAAGTAAGTGAGGGCAGAGACAAGACAATTAAAAGTATACAGAACTTTGGATAATTGAAACAAATGTTACAGGCATCTAATTTATGCTTTACACCATCTATTAGGTAAACCAACAACACAGTAAAGCATCATATTTTATTCTCTAATAGAGATAACAATCCATGTCTTTAACTCATGGTGCATAAATTTCTTTGCGGCCAAATTAGTGCTGCATTAGCTTTCACTCTTGCTTTATACCATGCAGATTAAAGCCTTTTAGATATTTAAATATTTTAAAGAAAATTGACATGGGTAGGGATGTTTAGAGTTAGGTCAATTTAAAAACTGCACATCTTAGTCAGTTGACTGGTGCTTTGATAGGCATGTTTTCTAGAAGTTTTGTGTTAAGTTTATATTATGTGGTAAAAAAATAAAAAATAAAATGCGGCTATGTGTATCCAACAAAATTGTTTGCTTACTCTGAATTATTTTATCAGTGAGAATTTTCTTCATAGACTGTGGGGGAGAACAATAAAAATAATGGTTTCTGTTTTGATAATCATTGTAAATATTTTATGAGTGTTGAATTGACAGAAACAGTCTTATGCAATGTATCTGCCCTGAAGGCTCATGATCTTTTGAAAGTGAATTAATAGGCTTCAAGTGATATTTGTTCACATTGTTTCTATACTTATTTACATTTTTGTCTTTGATAATTTCAATAAAATACATCTGTAGGAGTTCAATAGATTTTTGAGGCGAAGGAATGCCCAAGAGTGTGAACACTTGTAGTTTATGTAAATGAAATTGAAGATACTGAATATAATTTAGGCTACGAAGATTAGATGAAACTTAACCCATCAACAGCTAAGAGACAAAAGTGCCAAATTATGCAGCTGAAACAAGTACATACATATCTGAGATCTACCAAGATGAAATATTATTTAAACCTTTTTTTAAAGCTTTCTTGGCCTCTGCCTCAGCTTCTGCCATGGCATCCTCCAGCAATAAATTTCTGTTGATCATGACAGCTTGAGTAATATCAAAAAGATGCTTGAGCTTAGTGGTGTCATAGTCATCACCAACTTTTCCCTGAAAGCAGAAAAAAAATACAATAATGCAAAGACAAATTAAAACTTAAAAAACATGAGCTTATATGATGTAAAATATTTCCCAACCTGCCATTCCAAACATTTTCTCTTGTGTTATCAATGAGCACTCACAAACAGGCCAAGATTCTTCTCTTCCTATAACCTCCTGTCAATTTCATATTTGTTTCAGCTACATGATCTGAAAGCTATACAATATCACCATATAAGAGTGCAAATTGAGACTGTAATCTTCACTTGAGATAACATTTACTTGCACATGTCACTATGTCAGTTGGCAACTTAATATAAACAGGTTATTAACTTTTTGTGGGTAAATGATTATGGCCCCAACTATGATAAAAAACAATACAAGATTGATATAGATAAAAAGAAAGAAGTTGAAAAAAGCTGAGAATATATCATTAGGAAAGAAAACTTGATACTCATGAGACAGAACTTGTGCTGGTGAAAATCAAAGACATAAAATACTTTTGGTCCCTTCACAGCACTGTAGACATGCTCTGTTTTGATAGTCTTGATCCTCAAAGCTCTATCAATAGTTTGTGATGTAAGCTCAAAGTCACTGGAAGTAACTAGACATACAACTTAATGGTTGCCTTCAAAGTGAACAAATTTCTAATGTACAATCTAATCTAGATCCTTTTAGCCATCCAATTTTGAACATTGCTACAATAACTTTTTTTGTACATATAGAAAAGGTAAAAAAGCATACAATTGCTGGATAATAGAAAGATTTTATCATCAGGAACAAAATATAGATCCAAATCTGCCCTCATGGTATCTTAACTCTGACTGACTTAACGGACATTTTGAGTAAGAGAAAATCAAACACATGTCTACATCTTCATAAAAATGGACAATTCATCAAAATCAATGATGCCTTAGGCCATTTATCCTATATAGACCTTTAGGGCCTATTGATGGGCATTAAGGTATGTTAATTATGTGCATTTCTGTTAAGACTAGATGCTTACCAAGATGCCAGAGCATCTCCTTTGTGAGGAGGGTGCTATGAAGGCAGGAGATTATTGTCATTGCACAATGAACTTTAGTGAGAAAGACTCATGGATTAATAGCTGCACAATGCATAGTCTACTCACACCATGCAGATCTTTTAATAGACTTATAAAAAGGTTCATTTATTTTCAACCATAATTTAGTTCTTTTTTTTCCTACTATAAGCTGAACATCCTTGATGCATCAGGCCCATTCAGGGCACTAAGCATATAATCTTCATCTTACTAAAATAAGTGTTTTCACTGCTATATTCTATGAAACAGAAGGAACAGAGGATGATTGCAAGAGAGAGCTTGATGTTGGTACATTGAAAATTTGACAATTTTTTTCTTCTCTTCTTGGCAATATAGATTGACACTTACATCTTTCAGGATCTCAAACAACTCATCTGCTTTCTCCTCTGATAGGGAATCAGGCTTGACTCCTTCAATAGCAGCCCAGTCAAGAGGAGCCATTGTGATGAATTAAAAGCACTGTCTCCAGGATAAAACATGAAAGAAATATTTTAAACAAAGTAGCTCTTTATTACTCAAAAAAAAAAGAAGCGCAAAACATAAACACTAGACCAATTTGAAAATATTTTTAAATCTTTAAAAACCATGACCACATAATTGTACCAATAAATAAAAGATTTTGTATGATCTAGATCCTAGGCCTTATTTACTACATATGACTTTTCTAGGTAATTCATTATTTTGTGCTGCCACTGATTACAGAAAAAAAAAAACAACCACTAAAGTAGTAGCTGCAGTAGTGCTTAAAAAACTGTCACAACTGTGCAGTGGTTTCCTCCTAAGACTCACCCCCACCCTTGAGGCAAACAAAGTAGGTTTTTAGATGAACTAAGAGCTCACTTAACATTCTAAAGCCTAAGAAGTCCGCTTTCAATTCACCCTCAGTAGGTGTAAGCCAAACAAAAGCAGCCTCATTCAGTGATGGCGTGTAAACTTTAAAGCAAACGAGGGTTAAGAAATAAAGCATCACATAGGTTACCAGCTTCAGCCTACTTACACAAGTTACAGTAATTGGATACCCATTTTTTCTTATTTGTCACAGAGAGCTTCAAATTTACAAGTAGGGTGTCTCTGCTCCGGCACATGAGAGCAATGGGTGGGTCAACAATTTTTTTACCCTTCGGGGCTCCTGCCCGTGTTAGAGACTAAAAGATATCTTGACTCTACGTAAGGATGATGACAAAAGAAATGACACTTTGATCTTCTAATTGGATTTGCTACACAAATAGCACAGTTCCTTGTCATTCTGAACACTACTCACAATTTAAGATAAGGAAAGAGACACTAAACTTGTTAAAAAAGTATGTAGAGCTTCAGAGAAGGAGAATCTTTTTTCTACTTTCATTTATTTAAAAGCCTATCTTTAATAAACAACACACCTTGAGTATGCTCTTAGCCTTGCAAAATAAAGAGAAAACATTAAATTAATTATGTTATGCATCAAAAGTAGATTCATAGCATGATTATTGTTTCTGAGACAAAAGAATAAGAAATAGTTTACTCAAACTTTCTATAGCAGAGAGTTATGCGATACTATCAGAGGCTGAACTTATGTATGATAATAAGTTTGTGTTCCTTGACACTTTAAGTCTATTTAATCATTAGTAGTTCAGATAATCGACATTGTGTATAGCATTAGCTGAGCAGCAGCATCAATAAGTGGTGGTGGTGGGAGTAGTAGTATAGTGTGGTGTTTGGACTATTAAATCTTAGACAATGATAAAGACTAATCCGTGACGAATGTATACATCCGAGGTTGTGAAGAGAGCTCACCACAGAAGCGTTGAGGAGACCAAGAGCTTACTTTCTCAGTTCAGACTTATATCTCGACACAGTCGGATGATGTACTTTAATAATTCAATAAAACCAGAAAACCCAAAGGTTCAAACTGTGCTTCTTATTAATTTGATAAGTGCTACAGTAGCAGCATTTATTGTGGTAATACTAGTAGATAAAGTCACAGCAGCATTACTAGTGGTAGATCTAGTGGAACCGACAATGGTAGAAATTGTAGTAGTAGTTGCTGTAGTGATAATCATGGTATGACATAATTAACAGCAAGAGCGAAAATAGCACGACCGTTTATTTTTCATTTTCATTAAAAGTAAAATGCATAATCAATTTTTATTTATTTCCAGCTTTAGCGCCAAGGTGTATAGCTTCACATCTCGATCTAAGTCGAGAGATAACGAAGATGTAAAAGTGTAGGCCTAGGTCTAGATTCTAGATCTACAAACATGTCTGATCACGAAGGCCGTCACACTCTGAAAAATGAAATTCGAAGCGGACGAAGATGAATGATCAGCAAGATGAAAGAAATACCTACCAAAGTTTTTTTCGAGATTTGCAATATTTTATTTACTTCAGAAATAAGTTCTCGTCATTACACCATAACACTTCTGGATTTAGATGTGGCGCAAAACATTCGTTTCCCCAAGACGCCATAGTCACTAAGGCGTTAAGGTATTTAGTTTCAATGAATTGAAGAGTCCTTGTTTATTTATAAATTGCCGAAGCTACCTTTCCGAAATACGAAATCGAAAATCAAACGATGTTTACATCACATGAAACTGAAAATGATTTATGACGATGATGAAAGTCAATTATTTCTTTAAATTTATCTAGAATTTTAGATCTAAATCTAGAACAACCTCATATAGTTTGAGACTCTTTAATCTAGTTTTAGATCTAGATCTAACCATAGATGGAGATTATACTTAGCAAAGACACAGATCTGACTAGAATCTAGATCTAGATCTAGATCTAGTCTAGATCGAGATTAGATCATAAAATTTATAGAAATGAGATCTACATCTAAAGTGTGGATCTAGAATTCCAATAGAATTAAAACTAGATTTAGGTCTAATTTACAATACTTCTTCTTCACGCCCTTTTTGAGATCTAGATTCTAGATGCAGAATATATAGTTTATATGGATGCCAAAAATCCAATCAAGTACGTCGTGGTAGGAGGAGGAATAGCAGGTGTCACATGTGTTGAAACGGTAAGAGTAACCTGGTTTGGGGTAAATTCTTGCTGGCAGGACACAACAAAATTATTCTGCGAAGAATAGATCATAAAATTGTAGTTTCAGTGTTATAATAACACTGGAAGAGCATCAAAGCTTGGAACAACATGTAGCACGACTTCCAATTGGGTACTTTGGTTTAGTATACAATGGAATTCGCTTAACAGAATCTACCCTGGCCAGCTGAGATCATGGCCCAGCTGTGCTGAGGCTGCCTGACTAGCCAGAACGGCAATCCCGAGCTGTGTTGTTGTTTGTGTGTGCATATGATCGCTTCTAATTTCTATTTTCTTCATTGATCTTCATGAAATTTTGATTATACACTTATCAAATGCTAGTTTCTTTGACATTAATATAAAAGTAAAAAAAAAACCACTTTGAAATGATACAATTTAGATGAAATCAAATGAATAACAGTAAAGTGGTTTACTGTGTTGATTACACACACGTCACACACATACTCAGCATGCTCTGTCAAGGCCATCTCTATAGTAAGATGGCCTTGGCTCTGTTCCATTGATTCGATCATGTGACGTCCGACTAGTCATTCTTTCACGTAACAGTGACATCAAATACGAGTATTCTCGTACTTGGGCCAGGAGTTAGCAGCCCCGATTCCGAGATAACTTGGTCACAGGCCCTGAGAACAGATACAGCGGTACGAGGTAGATTTTGCTAAAGTCAACATCTTGGGACCCGAAACAAATGTTGACTTTAAGCAAGGTTGACTTTATCCATTTCCAGGAAACAAGACAAAAATTCATGCTATAAAAACAGGCTGTGACCCTTTCGTTACTTATGATAGTGGTCTCCCTTTGCAATGTCTCCATTTTGTTACTAAAAACTATAGTGTGATAAATTTATACAAGTTATTTAGGGAAATAGAAAACCACACTAAGTCTGAAAAGAGGTAAACAACTTGATGTGCTATCCACAAAAACACAAAATATGGGTACATACAGTATACAATTCTTGCTTTATTTATGTCAGTTTTACCCTCTATTAGTATGGGCTTGGAACCATCATTACTTTTGTTTCGTTTTCACCAGAAGAAAAAATAATGGCCTGATTAAGAAAAAATTGTTTGGTTTTATTGGAGGCTCTGAAAAGGATGCTATTGGTTAAGGAGAGCAACGGTGGTGAGAAAACAAATCTAGATCTAGACACACAGCCTTCATCCCGCACACGCCCTAAGCACCCTTCTTGTCCAATACCACACCAACTTAGACAGGCATCTTAAGCATGCTACTAAGACACAGTTACTTACTGACTGTATTGGGTTTACAAACAAAGAGCTATATCCCGCCCACCCATTCCTAGGCATCCCCGCTTTTGTGGGTATCACTTTTTCCTATCAACCATGAGGTGTTGACTTTAAGGGAAAATGCCCCCAAGCCGTTGACTTATCATATAATCAGTTACTTAAACAAAGAAGAAATAAATGGGACAGCAGTGTGGTGTTGACTTAAAGCGAGGGTTGACTTCAAGCGGATTCCACTGTATATGGTAAAGGATATATGATGCCGTAGTTTTTTTTTATTGGTAATTCATTGTTAGAAAATGATTTACACCTAGACTTATTTGAGACTTGATTAATAAGTTCTTCTTTATTTGGTCCGACCAATCGAAGCCTTCTTTAGCATGATAAAGGTACCATACCCATTCGTAAGTCCTTCCCAGCTTGCATGTCTTGCTCCCCTCTGAGAAAAAATCCAAATTTACGAGCTAGATATATATATATGGCAAGACCACCTCCTAGATACGTTGGATGTTTTTTTTTTTTTCTACAAAGATTTCATCTCACAAATCCTCTTTCAAAATTGGAAAGAATGGCAATATTCCTGATACTGCGGTAGCTCAACATCAAGTGATAAATTCTCCTCAAAGACTGAGTGGACTATTTTTTCCAGTCGACTATTAGCTGCATAACTGTCATTCATCTAGTCCAGTATTCTGACATTTTTTCTGGTTAAACCTATAGGAGCATGCTTCCTTGGAAAGACATACGCAATATGAGATTTTTATTTAAGTGAAAAGATATGTAAAAATTAGTCGCTTAGGTTGTCAAGATGATAAGTATGACATGTCTTATGATTAAGAAACATGTAGATATAAATACAATGTGTGTGATATATATTTTTTAATTTTTTTTATCACATTGAAACTTGCTCTTCAAAATCCAAAAATATAAACATATATTTGGGAGAAATTTAAAGTTCTAAAAAAATATTTAAGGAATCAGCACAATCTGTTTTTTACAGTGCTTGTTTTTTTTTTGTAAAGTAAAAACTTGTGGTACTTACGTTTACTTGAATTATTGATAGTTTGCGTAACCTGAGATATATACATGCTGGGCTAGTAAATCAATGGCTAATGTTTCAGAAGAAATGTATAAATTTATAAATCGAAGTCAAAATATACTAGATATAAAACATGCTTTGATTATAAATTTTAGTACATATCATAGATTTGACAATGACTATTTAACCTAGATATTTCCCTGTTTCAAAAAGTTGATGATTAATGAGTCTTAGAAGTTGATTAGATTTTGAAAATACTTTTAAATCATTTAAGATTGTAATCAAAATTTTATAAGGAAATATGTATCAAAACTGCTTTGCCCTGGCTCTAAATATGAAACAAACACTTTAAATTTAAATGCAAATCATTAGATCGTACAATGATTTTCTAACCAGCGAATCTCGATAAATTCATGATAATCATCTAAGAACTTAGCAATAAGCCTGAAAAATCTGTTGTTTTTTTTTTAAGTTAGTATAGTTTTTGAAAACAATCTCAAATCATTTCAGATAATAATATATTTCATGAAGTGATGTGATTCTATTTGCCTTGTTTCAGCTATCAGTTTTTGGAGACAGTGCCTCAATCACTTTACTCTCAGCTTCCCCTTTAATCAAGACTGTTGTTAACTACTCCAAAGTAAGTAAATTAAATTAACCATTGTAAGAAAAAGATAAGATCCGCCGACATTAAAAATTAACAAAATTAGGATTGCATTTCATTACGGTTGTCATTTTTTTCATATCTGGAAAGCTCCAATAATAGATAATAACATAGCAAACTGAATATAAACTTTGAAAAGAATATTATTGTTTTCTCTTCCATATTGGAATTTGAAGAAAAAAGTTTACCAATGGTTTTACTAGTGATCCCTTTACTTCTTCTCTTTTTTTTTTAGCTTTACAAAAATATATAAACTGCAATTTACTCTTCGATTAAAAAAGTCAATGATGTGAGTGTTGTTAATTCAAGAGGGATAATTTATTAAGATACCCATATAAACCATTATTTATTTCTGCAAGCTTTTCAATTCTTAGAAAGAATTAATTATGTAAATGAATTGAACTGGAGCATATGCACATACATATAAAAACATAAGATGTAGAATTCATATGAATTCTAGTATCTTTCCTGTGTGCAGTCAACATTTATGACTTGTAACTTTTGAATGAATTAGTGTTAGAAAAAAAATTCATAAGCTCTTTACCTGTAAATTTTACTATGTTCTACTATGAGATTCATTGATTTCAAAAGCAGTTAGAAATGTGGTAGAGGACCAGGTGAACTTAAAGATTTCTTTACATTGTGGAATGGCAATGGAGAAAAGTACTCAGAAGTTGGGTATTAAACTTTTTTAAATTGATGTAGGATTGTGAATTATTTTTGTTAGTTATATATAGACATTATTAATACCCAATAGAAATAAATAAAGGCCCTAATAAATAATTTAAAAAATCATCTCACAGATTTTCTGTCGACTCGACAAAAAAACTTAAATAAGGCTTCACATGATTATGTCTGATGCCTTTAACTTTTTGAACATTTTGAATATTGAGATCAGCTACTGAAATTGAAAGGACAAAAATTCTTACATTTTTTTTTATTATTATTTTGAATATTTACAAGTAAATTATTTTGAAGATAACTTTTCTGTTTTTTTATCTGTTTATTTTTAAATCAGTCTCTTTAAACTCATTTTCACATTTCTTTAGATTTACACATGTATAAATGAATATTTTTCAAAACGCTCTATTCAATACAGTTAACTCAGGTTGCTGAAACATTTGATGTCAAAGAAAAGCCCATAGTTTCAGTGGAAGAGAAAAACTCCAATGTTCATGTCATCCAAACCTCTGTCACCTCTCTTTCTACAAAAGACAAGGTTAAGACATTAGATATTACTCTTGATGGCTTTCTTTAAGAGTCATTCTTTATGCTTATAGCCCATCGGTGTACCAAACTACTTATGAGCAGTGTCACAGCGATTAAGGCCATATTGAAAGTTTATAAAAATTCTGATTGTTCACTTTAATATGCTAAATTAAGCTTTCTATCCAAAAGTATCAGAGAGGTAAAATTATTAGCAATGAAAAATAGTTGAATTGAGCTGTCTTGCTAATCCTGTCATTTTAATAAACCTCTCCCACCCTATCTGTAATTACAATTCGTCCTCTCACCTTATTTGACCTCAGCTAACTAGGACTGAATGCATTAATATACACATTCAAATCAAAATTCTCCGATTAAACTAATACTTTTATCCAGAAAGCTAACTTTAGGTGGCCAATATCATTTCACGCTTATTGTGTTGAAATGATCAAACCTAAAGCTGTGCATTATCAAATGTAAAGAGCTAAACTTTTCTGGCCACCAAACTGTTCTTTCAGTAAAAAAAACCTTCACAGACCACATATCTGAATAATAAAATTTAAAAATGCTGATATTGATTGGCCTTACCCATCTAGTTGGATGGGAAAGTTTTATGATATATGCCAAACATGCTCTCTATGTGCTTAAGTTGACAACTGCACCCTCATTGTTATCATACAGATTCTTTTTTTTTATTTCTTACTTTTATAAACCCAGACTTGATATACAATTGATATTGTATTGCCTTACTGTCTCAGAATCAAGATATTCTGCAAATCAACATTTCTTTTTACTGTGTATGAGTTGCATGAAAGATATTTTAGTTGAACATTTACTCCCAGTTTACCCTTAGGCAGGCAGAATAATTGGGATGAAAGTTCAGTCTCCCAATGCATCCTAAGTTTAAGTCTTGTATATTCTCATAGGAGATTGTACAATATTGCTTTAAAACTCGCACATCTATTTTCAGCATGTAATATACAATCATGCCTTTTCTGTTGTTTTCATCATAAAGATATCAATCTTTGCTTTACAACACATTTTGGTAGACTGTCTGATTTAGATTGACATCTTTCTTTTGTTTTGATACATATCAGAAAATTTACACGTCTGATGGGTGCAGTATTACATATGATAAGCTCTGTATATGCACTGGAGGGAAACCAAGGGTATGCAAAGACTGCTGTAAATAGTAATTCTATTTTATTGCAATGAATAATGAATTTTTTATTATTTAATTCACAATAAAATGCTATGAGCTTTTACATGGTTAAAACATTCTGCACTTTTTATCAGTTTTCTTAATAGGTGTGATAAACTCTTCATAGACTAAAATATGTCATACAAAGCAGTTCACTGAATTAATTGTCAGCTATTTATATGCAAGTTGGGAAAATTGATATCAAATTCCCAATAGTTTATAGTCATTCATAAATTAGAGTAATGCATGTTTGTCCAATAATAAGTTTTATGCAAAGCCATATGGGGTTTCTTTTCCTATTCACATTTACAGTAAGATTAAAAAAAAGATTTTAACGCCACCAAAGATTTAATTGACTTACCAGTAATAAATACTATGTGTTTCTTCTGAAAACTGGAAACAAAAAAACTAAAAAGGTGAGGAGCTTTTCATAAACATAAATTATAGCATGTCAAAATTAATTAGAAAAAAATTGGTTACGAAGATAAGATGTAATCTTTATACATTCCTCTATCTAAAGGTGATTGCTGAGGGTAATCCTTTGGTGATAGGTATAAGAGACACAGAGAGCGTGAAGGTACCTTAGATCATTAATAACCTCTTGGTGTCAATTCAAAGTGTTAAGATTATTTTTGTAGACCTTTTTTTTTTCTTCATTATACAAAGTGTATTGTGCAAAATTGTGACATCTAATTGATTACTTTTGGAATAAATGAATCATATGCATCTATCTCTCAAAATTTAAGTATTTTTTTTAAGGGCTGTACAAGATGATGTAAGTAAAATTTATTGATGTTTTTACTTCACATTTATTAAGTACCAATGCATTTAAGTTTTAGATACGCACTTCATTCTTTTCAAATATATTTAAATGTGAAAGCTTTAATGTGCTGTAATACTCATACACACATGATTTCTTTAAAGACATGCTCTCACTATTATTTCATAGGGTCAAATTCTTTATCATCAATACAAAAATGATCTAAATGTTTATACCAGTTTTTTTAAGAATATGATGAAATATTGAACCCGATGAAATTAAAAAAAAAAAAAATCAGTAATTTTTGTAAAAATTATTTCAGGATTTTCAAAACAAGGTTAGGAAAGCAAGAAGGATTGTCATCATTGGAAATGGAGGCATTGCTACAGAGCTTGTGTAAGTCTTATTTGAACAAAAAAAAAATGAAACAGTGTGGTTAAGTTTAGTTTTAAACACCCTTTTCAAGAGCTTTCACAAATATCATTGAAAATTTAACATTGGGATTTTCATATGGTATTAAGCAAATCCATTTAATCTTTGAAAGTATTGAAACAAACAGTTATTTCTCTTCTATACATGCATAGATCTGGTCATTTTTCTTTTATCTCCTAGCATTTTACTTTTATAGTCTAGCAAAAAAATTTATATTATTTTTCTTGCTTGTGCATAGGTATGAACTGGAAGGTTGTGAGGTGATCTGGGCTATCAAGGATACATCCATTGCCCACACTTTTGTGGATGCTGGAGCAGGAGAGTTTTTTCTGGAACATCTTAATAAGGATAAAGATAAAACACCCGCTGGTCCTTCCAAGCGTCTCAAATACACAACAGCTGGTGATTAAATTTTCTCTTGTCTGCTTGAAATAAATATTGTTGAAAAAATATGATTCTGCAAAAAAAATTATTTCAGAATGAAAAATGCATGATTTATAATACTATGAAATGGAACATGACTTTAAGGAACATATTTCCCTTCTTTTTTCCATGATAATATTATGACCAGTTTTATCTCTTGTTTATTTCAAGATCTCTATTCAATCATATAGTGCTCTCTATATATACATGCACCTATAAATGTGTATGAATAACCTTTTTTTTTCTTCACCTATTTAGAGGCTGGTGAGCCTGGTATCCCCTTACCCTCAGGCCATGATGGCGGTGCTTTAGGTCCAGATTGGACCAGAGACTTGGAAATCCGTGGTCATCTTGATCAGGTGAAAAAAAAAATTGATGAGATTAAGCTTAGTTATTCTCTGGAATCAGTCAATGTCTATATATAGATGCAATCTGGAAGAGAGCCCATATTTAGAAACATTATAGCAGTTTACCTCTGTATAATCTAATTGTTGCTATTATTATTATTATTAGTATTATTATCATCGCCATCATCATCATATAAATTATAAATTATATACAGAGTTGTAAGTTGTAGCAGCTTGTCAGAAAGCACTATATAAAAACACTCGTTTATTTTTTTTACTATTGTTATTATTATGATTTTCATCTCCATTTTATCGTGATTATTACTATTATGGTATACTCCATATCAGATATCTCACAGAGTTCATGTAGAGAAAGGAGTCGAGGTGGACACAATACTGTCCCCTGATGAATTCAAGGAATCAGGGATGGAGGAAAGCTCACCCTGGTCACATACATCAGGTTAATTTTTTTTTACAATCAAAATTGTACTAAATTCAGTATTCAGAAGCTATCATTTGGGATTTTAAATAATTTTTTTTGTTGTAAAAAATCACTTTTAAGTTGAATGAGGAAATATTTTTGAACAAACAAAACAAATCCATGCAACCTCATTTGTGTATGTTTAAGGTACCATATTGATGTATACATTGTGTAATCTTTGAGAATAAATACAGTCGAGTCCGCTGTTTCGAAGTCACTCGGATAAAAAAAGGACTTCGAATTATCTAAATTCGAATTATCAGAATGCATAGAGAAAGAGAGTTTAAAAATGAATGCCAGATCAGGAATTTCCTACAAGTGTGGAGGGGGTGGGTTGGGCCCAACCCCTTTCACGGCGTAGAATTTTCCCCAAATTCTGGCATTTTAGTTGCGAGCGGCGAGCCACAACGGCCGAGCGAACCGACTAACTTAGGAGATTTAAGTCTAGCTACCGCCGACCTCACCTGCGGTAATCCATCACTGTTCTTGACAGGCGCTTGTAATGCTATACCCGTGCACTGGACACGCTGGCCAGTGCAATGAGAGGAATTGAGAACAAAACTAAAATTCTGTCTGCTTTAAATCACACTGCATCCAAACTACTCGGAGTATCACCAGCTTTTTTACATTCATTTTGAACATCAGACCTTTACCAAAAAGACGGTGAATATTTGGGGTTTGTATTCAAATTCCTGTGAGTTTTATAAACAAATGAAGATTGCTATCTAAAATTTGCGTTTATCAACATTAATTTCTATATCAATGTGCAATTGATGTAAAACAAAAAAAATGGCCCGAGCAATTTTTTTTTAAATGATATCAAATTTATCTGCAGAAAATGTTCTTTAAAGTTATATAAAATTTAGGACCATTATAATACGCTTATGGTGTTAAATATTGTGTCTTAATCTTGCTTTGATTCCTGTTTCAGGTTTACTAGTTATGGAACACTCTTTAGAAACCCACATGCTTTCCCTGGATGCACTATGCCGTATCTGTGGAAACATTTGTGTTTCTAAGAAACAGAAAAAGAACTATAATCATGCTCGCAAATGTTCTGATTTTGCGGCAGACATTTTATTGATTTGCGGACTTGATATATCGAAAGAAAAAGACGATATGTTTTCAAAATATCTGTGCGTGAAGTGTTCTGCGACAATATACGCAATACGAAAAAATAGAAGTCTAACTTCTATTAAACGGACAAAGGAAACTTTTTTAAAAGCCATGGACATATGGTGTGAATTCCAGCCAACAAGCTTGGATATGTGCAAGCTGTGCAGCCACAGACAGAGCTTGACTCGTGGATTTTTCAAGCCCACTTGTGCAACAAGCTCACCTAGTGCCACAACACCAGAGCCAGCAGCAAGCACCTCGCACACCAAAAAGCCACAGCAGCCAGCCCAGTCCTTTCACAATTACCAAACAATAGATCATCATTTTATAGAAGAGACAGTACACACAGAAATGGATAACTTAAACCAACTCAACTTTACTCAATTTGATACAGACCACACATCTTTAGGTCATACCGATAGTGTAGCATCCACCTCTGTTAATACTAACACCTCCACAATATGTCAAGCTTGTGATACAAGTATTGACTCTTTTATTATTCCTATTGCAGAATCAACACCTATTAAGCCCACACAACCACAAACACAGGACAGCTCAACGTCCCCAATGATAAAACATGACACAACATTTAGTCAATCGCTTAGTCTTCCCAGTGACACCCCACTATCAGCACAAGAAGAACGCCTCACAACACATTTAGTTAGGAGAAAACTTAATGCGGACCCTAAAAAACAAACCATCACTTGCAAAACAATGGGACAGCCTTTATCATTTCACAGAGTTGTAAAGCCTAGGAAAGACACACAGACAGCCAAAACACCAACAAAAAGAAAACGAGCATCAATTTTACAAAAAGTCAGGACACACATTGCAGGACCCTCATCTAGTTCAGCAGATTCACAGTTAGAGAGAGAATTAAAGAAAATACCCACAGAACGCAGGCGACAAATTGTAACAAAGGCCTCTGGTAAACAAAAGCTTAAGGTTTCGAGGCATCACACACTAGCACTTAAAGAGCAATTGGGTCTAAGCTGGAGACAAGGTAGGAAACACGGTAGCTTATTAAAGAAATTAGGTATACAGTTAGAAAATGAAAAGTCTGTTAGGGAGCTTTCGAAAGAAATAGTGTCAGACTTTGTAAAGGTGGAGAAAAGATTATTTGTTCGGGAGGAAATGAGTGAATATGAGGTGCCATATGGTAGGGTAGCAGATTTACCAAGATTTTTAGATAGATTGTTAGATTCATATGATGAGCAGAATTTGCTAACTTGGCTTGAGGGGTCTATTCCTGAAGATGAAATTTGGATAAAAATTGGTGGGGATCATGGGAAAAATTCGCTCAAATTCACTCTTCAAATTGCAAACACAGCCAAACCAAACGCACGTCATAACACTGTAGTGGTAGCCATAGCAGCAGTTCGAGATACACATGATAACATAATTAGATTTTTAGAGGGCGGGTTAGGTAATGACCTCAGTGCACTCCAGTCCCATTGTTGGAGAGACAAGACTATCAAAGTCTTTCTCAATGGTGACTATGATTTTATGTGCAAGATGTATGGCCTCTCAGGCCCACAAGGCACATATCCTTGCCTGTGGTGCTTGATGCCACGGCGAGACATGCACCAACCCAGTGATCAATGCCAGTCTAGATCATTGGAAACCTTGCTCGCTGACAATTCTGCATTTCTTAGAGAAACAAGCGATAAAAGAGAAGTAGCCAAATTTCATAACGCTCTGCATGCACCACTTTTAGAAATAGATTTAGAAAGCGTGAGCCCTCCCTACCTCCACATATTACTAGGTGTTGTTTTAAAACATCATAAGCTGTTAGAGGATAGTGCACATAGGTTAGACATGGAAATAGTTAATGAAAATGACGAGGTCCTTACACATTTTGGGAAAAGTGTTAAACAATACGGGGCTCAGTGGTATCAATATAAAGAATTGGAAGAAAAATTACGATTTGAGGAGGGTTGTCTAGTATTTAGTGAAACAGAAAGTGAAATAGAAAAACACTCACAAAACATACACAAGATAGAACGCGTTCTTGATTTTCTGTCACACAGACCCCTCACTCCGAGAACAGGCCCAATTGCAACTGCATTAGACACAGTTCTTAACAAGCATAGAATTACACCACAAGCATATCACAGTAGATCATTCATAGGGAATCACTGCCACAAATATCTTCAACATAAAGTTTACACAGATCTCACGGAAACAATTATAAAACAAACACAAGCTCTCACAAACAATCCATTCACCATTGATAAAGCTGCAACCATTCAAGTGACATTCAACAACCTCAATAGTGCATTCAACAAAGTTCACAACGCTATATCTCACACGAAACCAATACAGCCAAGCTCGATATCAGAAATACAAACCGCAATAGACAACTATATGATTACATACAGAAGAATGTTCCCACTCAAAGTTATTCCAAAGCAGCACATACTAGAGAAACACTGCATCACACACATACAGCAATACAAGGTAGGGCTGGGTCTGTTAGGGGAGCAGGGCACGGAAAGCAGTCACCAGATGATTTCATCAATAGAAAAACATAGAGCACACGGAATCACAAACGATCTAAAGAAATTACACCACATATTAACAACACATTTACTCCAGGTCGCACCTGCTCTCCGACACTAAACTGATACTATTTATAACATACTGTACATAGACTGCCTTTCATGTATCTTTCCCAATTGCACTTTTGTTTTCCTTAAGTGAGATGTATGTTTATTCACAATTGTAATATTTATTTAAAAAATGGCGTTTACCGAGTTTTATTCAAATTTGGTAATGAAAAATGATTCGACTGTACAAATTAAACTCCCAACCACATATTTTTTCTATTATGGCTCTGAAATTTTGTAAGGGACAACTATAACATGTTTTGGACGTTATGTGCAAATTTCAAAAAGATTCTTGGGGCCAAATTTTTATTTTTAAATTTTAAAAATGTTAACTCATTTTAAAAACATTGCAAATAAATAGCTCGGTTCCCGATCCTATAGCAGAAAAACTACTTTGAATATTGGTTTCGTTTTTTCTGTAAAAAAAAATCAAATCTCTTTTCTGTTTTAAGTTTATGTTAACATTGAAAAAACTTTTCAATTTAAGTTCTGGTGAGAGGAAAAGAAAAACCAGTATTACGGGAATACTGCATGCTCGCTCTCTCACACATAGGCTACCTGCGCTGACCGATGGTTGACCTCTTCTGACCTCGGTCAGCCGGTGCCGGCCTTCGGGAACTAAAGTATCGCTCATGCGACGCCGTGCTTTCTATTTTGTAATCTTATTACAGACTCTTCCCTTTAACGTAGGTGGACACACACACACACACACACACACCAGAACCACTTGCTGCTCGGAACATAGCATTACATGGACTTTGTTTTACAAGCCTGGAAAAGTGCTTTCACTGTGACAGAATAAAAAAATCACGCCAAAATCGCTTCAAATTAACCGGATCTTTATTTCAAAATTCGAACTAACCAATATTTTTTAATAAAGCTTAAATAAAGAAATATTCGGTAAAATTAAACGACTTCGAAATATCCAAGAATTCGAATTATCCGGATTTGAATTATTTGGGCTCAACTGTGTATGGAAATTGTCTACCCTTAAGCATCTTGGAGTTACGAATGGTTACAATTTAATTGTAAAAGATGCCTCACTCTTAAGTTTAATGGATAAGACTACTTGTGGTATTTATTGTAACAAATGCTGCAAAGCTTGTTTGTTTTGTTTTGTCATCAAAGAATTGCGAAAGTTTATTTTGAATACACATACTTTCCTTATTATATAAGGTAAATTGGCAACACATAAACCTTATTTTTAGGCATTTCAAATGTATCAAATTGAAAGAGAGACGTATTCTAAGGGTTTTAATTTTACACAATAGTTTGCCCATTTGAACTAAAGGCTCTATTTTTTTAAATGAGCTGATTTCTCCATCAGCTTTCATTGTTGCTGTTTGTTCCCAGTTGATCTCTTAAAGATCTTTTCCATCCATCTTCAGTTGTGTGAGTTATGTGATTATCTCATTATGCAGTACTCTGTCAACGGTCAATGAAGCACAGACATACCTCTTTTTGTACTTCCAGAGCTTGTTCAATTACAGTTCGAAAGATGTAGATAGCATTTGTTTTACCTTTTCCCTCCACAAAGCCACACTGTTTTTTCTGTATTTCTGATTTGATTTTGTTTCTGATTTGCATCATGATGATTCTTGAAAGTATTTTGAGGATATTAAGCATTAGTCTGATTTCTATGTTATTCACACTCTGTTCACAGTGGTTTCTTTGGCAGTGCCATAAATATAGATTTGGAGATGTCTATTGGAATCTGACTTGTGTCGGTTTTTGTTGAGCAATGTTATGATCTTATCAATTCCATAGACACCAAGTGCTTCTAAAATACCACTGAACTATTGCTTTGTCTGATTTCATCTTCCTTTTAATGCCCATCTGCCTTAGATTTTTTCTTTCCATAAAAATGTCATTTTTTTTTTAACTTTAAGCATCTTGTGGATCAGCAGGTTTTCTTCCCAGAGATTTTTGTCATTATTAGACTTTATATTGCATTAACCCTATTGTAATGAACAGAATGGCTTCCAGGTTTTTTTTTTTAGCTTTAGTTGATGGTTGTGATAAAAATAAATTCACTACAGGCTTTTTTTCTCACATTCCCCCAAAAGGTGTCAACAACACGGCAGGAAATGATTTTCTTTTGACTGCACTTTGGCCTGTATATATTACCTTCTCCAATGGCAGAGTATATGGCTGTGACCTGGTGGTCAGTGCAACTGGTGTAGTCCCTAATGCTAGGTAAAAAAGTTTTGAATTTTTTTTTCCCTTTTTTGCCCAAACCAAAAAGTGAAAAACGGTCATTGCAAAACCTGCGGTATAAGGATCTCAAATATTTTTATGCTAGTTCCATTGAACTTCAAGATATGAAGCTTTGCAAAACATAACCCCCAAAAATTAAGGGTTCCTGAATAATCAAATGAAATAAAAAATCAATTAAGTTTCCCTGAAACTGTATCAATTTCATTATATATTGCTATATTTCATGGACTGATGGTGATACAGCTATTTCTGTAGAGGTCACCCCCTAAAGCTACAATTTTCCGTCTCATTTTATCTAGCAGCACTGTATCAAACTTTCAGGTGAAAATTTAAATATTGACACCATAAATTGTTTTGCCTTTATTCTGATAAGTTAATCATGGCCACTTGTTTCACATCTTCTTTGCATAATAGCAGATGAGATAAGTTCATTTATATTCATTGCTTAATAGGAAAAGTTTGTGTTGGCACACAACATTCTTTATCTTGCTTCAATAGCCGCAGGTTCAAAAAGGTCAAAGATCGCTTTCTTAACAATTTTTTTCAGCATTGGTTATCGGTTAAGATTAAATAGGTCTCAAGATAGATTAAAATGCCAAAGATAACTGCCCTACAGTTTACCTCTTTGTCATTAGAATTTCCTTGCTTGTAAGCCATTGTTTAGTAAATGAATCTCATTTATAGATTTCTTGAAAGGTTTAAGGAGTTTGTCATGGAGGCCTCAAGCATGCTAATCTTTTGTCTTATAAGCAGGTTCCCCAACAAACCTCACTGCACTCAGTGTATGATTCATACATTTTTTTTTTAATGAAAAAAAAAATGACAAATATTAATTTCGATGTATTTTTGTGTCACTCTCTGCTTCTAATACTAAAAACCACCATAAAACAACCTCATAAGTTTCTCTGAATTAACATCTTTATCATTTGACAAAACCCTAGTTTTTATATGTCTAAATTTTTCTTCCATAAAACATTTTCTACTATAAGATTTTCATGTAATTATATTAGTTTGACTGTAAATTAATTGTTTCTTGAAGATTTACTGAAGAAAGGGATGGTGACTCACAATTTGAACTTGCAGAAGATGGAGGGATAAAAATTAACTCTCACATGGAGACAAACCTAGATTCTGTGTATGCTGCAGGAGATGTTTGTACAGCATGTTGGGAACATTCACCACATTGGCTTCAGGTGAACACTTAATCAATTTTTTCTTCGATTCAAAAATCATTTTTTTTTTTCAGATACTAGAAATGTTTTTAAAAATGTGATAAATCTTCGTTATTATTGCTTTAAGATTGGCAGTTAAAAATCATGAATCTACTGTTTAAAAAAACATATCAGTTTCATGCTGATCCAGCCTCAATAAACAGTTTATTTTCAATGATGATTCATGCTTTTATTTTAAACTAATTAATAAGGCCTTTCTGTTGGGTTTTAACAGAAGACAATAAAAGGGGAAACCATTTGAAATTTACAACTTTTATCTTGATAATCATCATTTATACATTTGTGTATATATGGGCTACCTACAAAACAAAAAAAACAAGTACCTTTCTTAGTGAAATGAACCTGCATTGCACATATGATGGTTTAAAATTCAAAGAAGCCACAAGTGCATGTTAAAGTAAGACACATTTAAGTCATAAGAAACAGATCTAATCAGAGCAGTATATAGTTGTATTTTGCCACTTTTCACTTTAAACATTCACTTAAAGTTCATAAATTTTTTCAGAATTTTAAAACAAACAATATTTTTTTTTGCACATGAATAATGTACAGTTCCTTTGCAAATATGCAAAGGAATTAAGTAGACAAATAGTGGTGTAGTATTGAGATGGCCCTGAAAATTAGAGTTCATTCTTAGAAAATTTTTCTGCACTATTAGACAAAATAGTGACATTAAGAACAATATAAAATCTATTTCTAGCCTTTAGTTTTATATAGAAATTAAGCATGCCTTTAGTACCTAAACAGAAAACAATATTATAAAAGTAAGTTTTTTTATCTGAGAATATTAAAAATGAAAAAGGTTGAGCAGCTCAACCAGCCACCCATGATCGGTTGATCAAACACCTGTCAACTATGAGCACCCTAGTACTGTCTGGGAACTCTAATTATTGTAGTTTTAATATTTTTTTTAGTCAAAATTTCTCAAATTTAGCAATCATATTCTCTCATATAAGTTATCGGTGGAAAGATCTTTTTCTTCTGAAGAAAATGATACAAATTTATGTCCCACTGTTCGGTTTCCAAGGTTTGATGTGTTTCAGCAGTGTTTGAGAGTGATAGCGTAAAAAAATTCTTATTTTAAGTAAGGGCTATTGCTTTTTTATATCTAAAAAATTATTCATCTTAGGATTAACGTAACTTCAAATGTGGTTAATGCAGAGCTTTAGGATGCATAAATACTTAACACATTTCATCATTGAAAAGATTTTTAAATACAATGAGGGAGGAATAATACAGTTGAGCATAATTTGTTTGAACATGGATCCTTCAAAATCATAAATGCCTTGAACTCATCTGTCTTCACCTGCTTATTCTTCAATTTTTGCTTTGCCTCCTTGTTATTTCTATCTTTCCATTGAATTGGTAAGAGGTTATAACACATATACTTTAATGAGCCCTCAATTATACAAAAAAAGTTGGCCTATTAAGAAATTTGATAGACAGTAACTACAAAAAAAATTCTTGTCATTATGTTCACAATCTAATATTAAATTCCAATCAAGCATCCATCACAGCTTTGGTTATTCTTTATTTAAAGAAGCACGCCCTGTCTCTCCCTCTCTCTCTTTCTCTGACTAGACACAATTTTTTGACAGACACTTTAGCCTTTGACTCCCAGTCACCATTGGGGGAGACATTCCTCTCCCCTCCAACCTTAATGATGCTTAGTCTTATTCACCTGACAACAGTTGTCTGTTAGCGTCTGCTAAGTCCACATGTGATTTGAATTTCACAGTAAACAAATTTTGCTTGTCCTATAAATACAAGCCATGAGTACTGATGACAGACAAACCTTGGTTAACCTATCAGCATATGGATGTAAAAAAAAAAGCTAGGGAGTATAATATTATTACCTTTTTATTGATGGTAAGGATGAGAGATAGCTCATTAGGTAGAGCGTTAGATTGAAAATTAGGAGCCTCATGTTCAATCCTTTTTTGGGTCATCTGGTGGAATTAGAATGTTTAGCTTTGCTTTGACAGACAGCCACTGCCTGAGTAAAAGATTATGGGGAAACAAGCAACGGTTCATAGTCTTTGAAAAGAAACCTGCGAATATTGCGCTGCATCTTGGACAAACCTGTGCATCCCTTTTAGCTTTTGTTTTTTGTGGAGGTGACCTTAGATGGAATTTACGTCTAGAGCTTACCAGAGAAAAGAGAGAGGGGAACAGAATTACTAAGAGAAGTAGAAAATCAGAGCATGAGGAATGGAAGATATCAGCAAGGATGAAAAAGAGTAGGACTGCAAAAGGGAAAGATTTAGACCGAGATTAGGGAAAATGAAAGTGATTTTTTAAAGTGGAGAGGGAGAGGCATTGAAAGGAAAAGATTGAAACAAGAATAAAGGAAGTAAAAATGGTATACCATGTGAAGGAGGAGAATGATTCTCCTGGATCAAAATGGGAAAAGTAGGACAGTAACAAGGAACGATCTAATGAGGTTTGTAAGGTGTGGTGGAAGGGGGGGGGGAAACAAGGTTGAGAAAAAGGGCAAATCTTGCTAAAGGTATAATTTTCAAAGAGAGAAAAGGTGTTAATAACAAATAAAATGTTTTCTCTAAAGAAAAAACAATTTGATAAATGGAAACAATCATGTATACAATTTTTTTTTCTATCGAGTTTTATACATGCCCATATGAATCATATTTCTAAAAGCACTGTAACAAATATGGGAAGTAAATCCATTATACATTCATTAAGTTTAAAGTATTTTTCTTGGATTTAAGCAAAACTGTTTTAAATCTCTGTGCCAAAAGAGATTAGTGTTGTTTTATTTTATGTTTTTTACTTCTTTCAAGAAACCTTGCATTTGAGAAAGATGGGCTAAGTGAATACACACATTGTCACAGGTGTGTATTCAAAGTTGAAAATCTTTTGAAATATGAGCATCTCAAACTTCAACTGAAGTTATATTAAATGTATAATAAATTTTGCCTTATTCAATGCCATTTTGTCCAAATAACTGGAAGCTATTGTAATACTTTTTTTTCAATGTTATTCTTGAAATCGATATTTAATTATTTTTTTTTTAATTTCAATATTTGATATATAAATCTGTCATTGTAATGAAAAAAAACACTGAATGGTTTGGCAATGTTTGTAAATTAGCTCTGAGTTATTTAATAAACAAATAATATAAAAACCCAAATAAGCATGAGAAAAAAATAGGAACTACTGACGCTTCACAATTTGATGCTGATAGGTGCTAAGGACTCTCAGAGTGGCTTCGGGACAACCAAGCAAAAGACAGGCTGAATTGAAAAGTATTGAAATTGCATAAATTGAATGGAGGTATTTTTTAATATAAAATAGTCTTCATCCTTCTCTTGGACTTAATGATTGTATTATACTTACCGGTTATTTTGAAGTCATTGGGATAAATAAGGGACTTCGAATTATCTGAAATTCGAATGATCAGCATACATAGAGGAAAAGAGTTAAAATAATGTGGATATCTAGTCAGATCAGGAATGTTGTACTGGAGTGGAGGCAGAGGGGTGACTACAATGGTTCATTTAATTTCCGATTTACGTCCCAGGATTTGAGAAGCCAGAAATTTTTATTTTCCTGGTTTTACAAACCAGGAAAATTGGTTTCAGAATTTAAAAAAAATGGCCAAGATGGCTCCAAATTTACCGGATCCTTTTTTTTTTCGTAAAACATTCAGTAAAATGAAAAGACTTTGAAATATCCAAGAACTCAAACTATCTGGATTTGAATTATTTGGACTTGACTGTATTTCATTTTACTAATATCAATCACTCAGGTGCCCTGATTTTTACTGTAGGCAATCATGACATTCCATGTATCTAGATCCCCTGTCGCTTTTACTTAGTGCTGTCACATGTCTAACAATGAGCCACTTTGATGGTCCATCCAAAATCTTTTCTTGTGGCCAAAAAGGGTGCCTGGCATTTATGTATTCTATAAATTTATGAGCAATCTTGTTGTTCTGTTTGATTTCTTTGCACTTCATGAGATTTTGAGCATTCTTTGTAGAAACATTTCTGTTGCCTTCAGTTCAGTAATCCATGAAAACATACCTTCATTCACGTTACACTCCTTGACTCATTTGCAAGATTGCTAGAATGACTTCTATAACATACATGTAAACAAATATTCAAAGAAAAAAGTTAACAAAGTTCTGCACCATGTAGTAAAAAATAAATTCAGTGCTTTAAGCTTTCTGTCTATTTGAATTTCAGATGCGCTTATGGTCACAAGCAAGACAAATGGGTTGCTACGCTGCAAAATGCATGATTGCTGATGTTAAAAACGAAGACATCTCTATGGACTTCTGCTTTGAATTATTCGCACATGTGACTACATTTTTCAGGTTTAAAGTATGTGGATAGAAATGTTATAATGATATTATAATGTTTGTAGCTAAATTGAGATTATTTTTGGATGAAACTCGAAAGCATTGTTTGGAAATCTAAATGTATTTGACACTATTTGTAGACAATTTTGAAAAATAATGATCTGGGTAAGTCTGATTAAAAAGAAAGTGCTTTAAAACAACCAATCCCATAGATATAAAAAAAATACTTATCTCTTTGCAGGTGGTGCTCCTTGGAAAATTTAATGGCCAAAGTCTTGGGAATGATTATGAAGTTTTATTGAGAGTTACTAAAGGTAAATTAAATCGTAATATTCCCAATGATAATATTATGAACTATTATGGTAATTTATGGACAAAAATCTAGAGTATGGAGAATTGAGAGTAGGAATATATTGATATATATTTTAAAAATCAATAATTATAGATTTATTTCATTGTAAAACCTAGCTGGTTCATATCGGTAGGTTAATTTATGATACTTTTATATGCATGCATTTCTCCAAAAATCAAATTAACTCTAAGCTTTCGTAAGGTTTGTGAGGTTTCATTTGTTAAGCAAAACCCATAACATTTAGCCAAATGAACTGTTCACATGACAAAATTTTGTACTGAGCACTGAAGCTACATACTTGCATTTAAATCACTACCACCCTCTCCTCTTTACTTCTACATCCCTATTCCAATCCCTCCTCAGGAGAGGAGTATGTGAAAGTGATCTTACAAAATGGGCGTCTGGTGGGTGCTGTACTGATTGGTGAAACTGACTTAGAAGAAACTTTTGAAAATCTCATTCTCAATGGTCTTGACCTTACACCATTTAAGGAGAACCTCCTTGAACCCGGTGTTGATGTAGAGGATTTTTTTGACTAACAGTAACAGGGGTTGCTCATTGCAATGCTAAATGGGAAAATATACATGGAAACTGTGAACAGGTAAGACTCCTGGAAGCTCTTACTTACTTATTATTTACTGACAAAGCCATTAAAGCGAAACCTTTATATGTTAAATCTATAGTTGTGTTGTTTCTTTTTTGTCCCATACTTATAAAGTTGTGTGCCTATTTCCTTTTAGACCTTGTATTTATACTATTTATAGACACACATGTGTCCTTTTGGATCCTTTATAATTACCAAGTTATCCTCCAAGTGTGGTGCTTTTGCTTTCTATTTTGATTGAATCCTGGAAGAGCATTGATATGTCATTAAATTTTAAATTTACGTGATAGAGAAACATGGATGAACTTTGACATGTTAAAGGGTACCATTAAGACTTTTTATTACTATTAGATATTACAAATTTGTCCTAGCTTGACAATCATCATATATATTGGATCTTCTGCAACTGAAGTAGAAGTAGCCTTTAATCTGAAGAAATACGAATTTCTCTGTTAAGATCTCTTCATTTCCACTTAAAAATTTTTTATGGACATTGATATAGAGTAAAGATCAAGGAATGAAAAAAAATATGTATCTTTAAATTTATGGTTCAGATCTTCTTATGAATTCTTTTCTATATATAGGATGGCTTGTACATCTGCCAACTCATGCTGAGCCTGCTAATACATTAGCTGCTGAAATATACTTTTTTTGTAAATATAAAAATTGTGGAAATGAAGACAAATGTGGTAATGGCATGCAGGTAGTAAGTGCTCTTTTGCTAATAAATAAAGGAATGCAAACCAGTCCTAGAAAAGGCTTTCAAAGTTATTTATTTTGTAACTGTTTGCAAATTCACAACTTTTAGAATGTCTGTAAAGTAATTTACAAGAAATATATGGAGGAAAAATTGATGATGCAAATAATAAGTAATTCAGGATGTATTTATGCAAAATCAAACAATAATGTATCAGTGTGTAAACATAACACGTGATGTTAGCATATTTTTAGTGAAAATTGAAACAATTTTTGTGATTTTGACTTTTTTTCTGACTATTGAGACTTGACAATGATCCCTCAACTCTTTCACATTTATATATGATATATGTCTGATATGCATATTTAAGAGGGCTTATGGTAGCATCTCAACATTTTGTCTAGATATATCAGCTCCAACAACAGATTTGTATCTGGCAAGTCTACTATTTTATAACCTCAGCTCTGTTATAAACTTCAATATAAGCTGATCATAATGCTCCTAGTTCCATCAAAATGGACTGAGATTGACACATTTGATAAGAAAAGGTAAATTACAGATATGAAAAACGCGTTATCTAAAATTTTTCCCGTATTATTTATTGATTGTCCAATTTTATAATTTTTTAATGTCTGTTTCATGTCAGAATAAGTGAAGATAAAAAAGTTTTTAAAACGAAAAAGAAATAAATCGCCTTTCATTTTAAAATGCTGCTAAAATAGTGCCTTATTTAAATAACTGCATTGATGGATTCAAAGAAACATCACATCTTCTCATATCATTTATGTCACTGAAGTTGCTACTGATCAATCACAGACCAACATTACTGGCTGTAGTTTACCCAAAGCCTTTTTGTGCTGGCCAGTGAGATTTCGCTTTGATTGCATTATGCAAAAAAAAAAGACACTAATAAATGTAACACTATTTGAAAATATTCAAATCTGTCTTCATGAATATATATACAAAAGCATTTTTCTTTCAATCCATTTTTTAAAAAATATCTCTCTGTGGCTCAATTTGTTTCTTTTAAGAACCATTTTGCATAGGCAGTTGAGCTCATACTTAGATTGCATGCAGTATATGTTTTACTCATAAATGTTCTTGCTGAGATGATTTTTAATAGGCTACTATCCAGCAGTAGGTACACGTGTTATTTGTGTAATTGTGGTAGAAACATTCTTTAGGTAGCACAGATGTCCAAGCCTGTCACTCACAGTTCTCCCTCATTCCTATCAAGGTGTGTTTAGAAGCATCTTTTGAAAGAGTGATGAATGAGCGATCACAGTTTGTCAAGATTACAAACAATTTAAATAGAAGGCAATGTTAGTTGATTTTAGAGTGCCCCTCTTAGAAACTTGAAGAAAAAGAAGTTATGTAGCAGCTCTCAGAAATGTGACATTGTTTTATCACAAACTTGCCTCTCACATGAGATTGTTATGCTTCTTTCTGAAACTATACATGTGCATTTAATAAAAACATAAGTCATTATTGTACAAGTGAAGAACTTTTTTTTATTTGTCTTTATTGCAAATGTTTAAATAACTTGGCTTTATCAAATAAAAGGAATTCTCAGGTAGCTAATCTGGTTTGTCAAAGAGGTTACAGTTGAGTCCAAATAATTTGAATCCGGATAGTTGGAATTCTTGGATATTTCGAAGTCGTTTAATTTTACCGAATATTTCTCTATTTAAACTTTTAAAAAAAATATCGGTTAGTTAGAATTTTAAAAAAAAGATCCGGTTAATTCGAAACAAATTTCGCGTGATTTTTTTATTCTGTCACAGTGAAATCACTTTTCCAGGCTTGTAAAACAAAGTATATGTAGTGCTATGCTCCGCGTGGCAAGTGATTCTGGTGTGTGTGTGTGTCCCCACCAACGTTACAGGCTAGAGTCTGCTATAAAGCTACAAGAGAGAAAGAGGTTAGGCCCACCCCCACCCCCCTGCACACTCTATGTATTCTGATAATTCGAATTTCGGATAATTCAAAGTTTTTTTTATCCGAATTACTTGGAAATAAGCGGACTCATCTGTATATTCGGAGGGTATAGTCTTCATAATTCAGGTTATAAAGGACAGTCAATAATGTCTTTATCATCAAATATTTACGCAAGTATTGTATAAATGATTAACTAATTTAAAAAAAAAAAGTATCAGGAATTTATTTAAGCCAAGGGTGTTATCTCTTGCAACATTTTATCGTGAAAGACACCTGGGTTTATTTACTTTTGGGTTGAGTGAGGAGAAGTGTGTAAAGTGTCTCCAAATTATAGCATGTTAGGTCTGCTAGATATTTTAACTTGTACTGAAAACTTTACCTGTATTACAATGTTATCAATATCATATCTCTATTCCTTTTTTCAGAGTTCTGTTATATGCATTGCATTTTTTTTTTTTTGAAAATACTCAAGCCAAAAGGAAAAAAAAATATATCGAACAATTCGATTTGTTTTTGTTTCATATGGATTCCTTGAATTCATTGGGGAATTTTGATGTTTCAGAAAACCATGTTTAAGGTCAATAGCCATATTTAAAAATAAACGTAGATTGAGTCTGGCTAGTGTAGGGACAAAAGATTCAAATAATCATGATATATTAAAACTTTTTAAAAATAGAAATAAAAAAAAAAAACCCATGTCATTTTGTTGTTTTCATTGAGATATTGGAGCATTTAATGTTTTTTCAACTTTCCTGGGTTCTGTGGACAATGCAATTAAAAAAAATTCCTTTAAAATCGTTATTACCGTCCTGCAACCCATCTCTTCCTCATATTGTTGCCACTCCACCTGATTGATTTTCATTTCCTACTTCTGTTTGACCAAGTTCCACCTTATCCTTCTAGTGCTGCTTCTTTTTCACATCATTGCAATCCTGTCCCCATGATCTTTTTTTCCACATCTCCAGTTCTACGTGTATTTCCCTACTCCCTCTTAACCTTGTTGAGATCTTTCCCTTCCCCTATCTCTCTTTCCTCTTATACCTTGTCTTCTCCTTCCTTTGCCATTCCTTTTTTTCCCCTTTTCTAAAAACCTCGTGGAAACTAGTTCTCAAAAACTAGGTTATGGTAAACCATATTAGTATTATTACAAGATCAGAATTAGACCCTTTCTTTCAGGTCTACCCTGAGTTTAACAGAACCATTATTAGTATTATTACAACTAAAAGATCAGAGTTCAGATCCTTTCTTCCAGGTCCACCCTTGGTTTAACAGAACCATACTAGTATATTGATACAGGATCAGAATTCAGATCCTGTCTTCCAGGTCTACCCTTGGTTTAACAGAAACATATTATGATTACAAGGCCAAATTCAGATCCTGTCTTCCAGGTCTACCCTTGGCTTGGTAGAACCCCCTTCCTCAGCCATGGTTTAAGATTTTCAGGGAAACTTGGGGAGAGAAATTGACAGTAGATTTCATGTGACGGTTTGTTTTCTGAGTTTTTACATTTGAGCTTACTGGGTCTACTGATATATACTTGTAACTGATTGACTTCTTAAAAGGCAAAAAAAAAAATCAATTTAGTGAAACAGTAATATGAATTAAAATGATCAGGATAAAAATTAAAATAAAATTAAAAATATACAAGTGATAAAAAAGCTTCCTATGAAGTTTTTGTTGGTGGATCAATGATTTTTTTAACCTACCTAAATCATTAAATGTTGTGTGTCATGATCAGAGACTGAAGAAAATTACACATTGATTATTACATTGCCAGGTTGATTTAAAAAAAATATGCACTTTTACTTACATAGCTACAGTTTAATCTGCTTAACTGCAAAGCAGTAATATCCAGTTAAACGCTTGTTGCTCTGGAGGCTTGGTCACTCACGCCAGATAAACATAATTCAATGATTAATCTGTGGTTTAAAACTCTGTGACAAACAACAATAACACAAAGGCATTACAGTGTGTATTATAAGTCACTTCATTACAGAGTTAACTATAGCTTACCAAGAGAAATAAGAAAATTTGACATGAACAAATCCTTCCATTAAATTTCTAATGAGTGTTTTTATGTAGCACTTTTCCACCAATATGCCCCAAGAGCATTCTAAAATACATTTCAAGCACTTTCAAGATCAAGGCAAAAATTTATTCCATGTCAAAGCTGCAGTCACCACGGAAAAATTCAAAGCTGCATAACCTGATCTCAAAAGAATTAATGATACAGCTAAATTTCCATATGAGACTCTCAAAGTTAAAACTATAAGTGTTGCTCAAATTTTCTTTTGCTAAAAAATTCCTAAATGATATGATGAAGTTGTGCTTCACTAACATATCTTTTAAGCCATGGCAAGGATATCCTCAGGTCTCTAGAAAAGGTCAATTTTGTGCGCTTGAATACGCCTTTTTTTGATACATGCACTTATTTTTTGCATCTTCATAACTCCATTTGTGGAGAAAAAAAAAACCCATTGATAATTAAAATGACACGGAAGTGCATGAGAATCGTCTTGCCCTGGTTTTCTTTAACTCTGAATGTTATGCAGTCATTTATTTTTTTCTCTTTATCCATTTTATCCAATGCAAAACACATTTTCCCAACCTAAATTAAAAAGTGAATTATTTCTTATTTTTAAGATTTTTCTAAGATCCTGAAGGGATATGCTCTTTTCTTTTCTGCGTAGAAATTAAAAACGGAAGGGACTGAGAAATTTATCAAATTTTCAGTCTCTAGAGACCATCTGAAGGTCTAAATGCAGGTGTACATAAAGGATCATCATTAATGAACCTTGATTAAACATCCTAGGGAAAAAAGAAAGAATTTGATCTTGGGAAGGAACTGCTTTGAAAATAATATAATCTTCACATACAATCAGTAACATGTCCTGTTAAATTCAAATATTAAGTGATATGTAAAAGAGATCAAGCTTTCACATCGTGAGCACTGCCTGCATCACAAATATTTTTCCTAACAGTTTTACTTTCTAACACATTGTCATGTTTCATCTGTCTTTCTTTTTAGCGACAAACCTCTGCTATCTTACTTTCACCTCTCAATCTCATATCACCACCAGCCAGCAGCGTGATGTTGTTACGAGTACAAACAATAGAAAATCCGTCTGGAATATCCTCACGACAAGCAAGACCAATAATAAACTCTTCATGTTGTAACAAAGCAAATTTGTGTCCATTTAGTTTAATAACTGTAGGCATAGACTGAGGCAGGAATTCCAGGTAGAAGTCTCTGATACCAATAATCCCACCAACAAAGGCAATCTGCTGATCTCTTGAGTTCTTCTCGTAGGAAGAGTCTAACTCAGTAACTGTCACTGTCAGCACGGCTTGTAAACACACCAGGTAGTGTGTACACTACAATGTACTACTTCTAAATTTGAATATGAATCCATATGCTCTTCCCACAGCTAGTCAATTTCAGTCTATGAACAGATGTGAATCAATAGCATTAGCAATACCATGGATATACTCAAGTTAAATTGCTGTATCCTAAATGATGAGGCCAAACTCACATGTATCAGGTAGTTTTATCAAAATATGAACAAACTGAAAAAGACTGATATTTGACAAAAGCAAAATGCTGAAAATGTGTTACTACATAAGTCCCAGAAGCTTTTTTACCATCTCAGTCTGATGTTCCCCAAACATTAATACTATCTCGTATCAGTTTATCCTCACAGAAGAAAATAGCAGCCAACATGTTAAAACCTATATCTAAAAAAGATGTAATGCACCTAGAAGAGCAATAAAATGAAAATAAAAATAAAGGTGCTTTTCATGTTACATGAAAAAATTTACAGCATATAACCCACCTATATCAACAGCTTATTTCACAACATTTTTCTTTAGCTGTGTTGACATTTTTTCCCAAATACCGAATTTTTACCTCAATGTTCTTACAACTCTCTAATGGACTTATTTTTCTCGTTTCCTGCACATTATCGATACTTTTTCTACGTTCCTCTTCCCCCATTCATTTTGTTTGAACAAAGCTTCAATTAAAGAGGTTTTAACGTCTCCTAGGTTCTTTTCCACAGAATCTTGGCCAACACCAGATTTACGCCATCCCTGTGGGACTACCAATCATTCTATCAATGCCATTTCAGTTCATAGCTCAAATTCACATTGGCTTTTTATCAGGCCTAGACCTAGATTTAGCCTTGCCCACAGCCCAGTCACAAGAGTGTCATAGTGCCATTCAACATTTTATATTTTTTTCTTTTTAGCTTTGTATTTTTATTTATGAACATATTTTTTTTTCTGAGAGCATGACGATAGCAGCAGATTCCACTGTATATTTTAACTGATGAAAAAAGAGGAGTATCATTTGAAGGCAGAACTTTCAACACAGTATTCACAAGAAAGTAAAATAACAAACAAATCAATGAAACATTGTTATATTTGATATAGTCTTTTTATTTGGCTTATTTACGAACAAGAACAGCTCGCTTTTTCTTTTTCCTTTTCACAGTTGCGTCTGCAAACATCATAATCCCATTGGTTTCTTCAATGTGTTTGCTCAGGAAAGCAAGGCCTGCAGCATTGAAGGCAGTGAGATCCTGGTTTGATGATATATATGAATTTCATTTTAAGCATTATTACCCTAAATGCAAAAAAAAAACCTGTATGATTAGAGCCAGGATTAAAAATAACATTTAACAAAAGAGGTACTGGTAGTACACATGTATCTGGCAAAGATATACATTTGATCACTCAAAAGTGATATATATATACTCATCCGCATTAAAAGGCAATACTTGGTTCTTTATTCATTTAAAAAAAATGTGCAAAAACATCTTTGAATGTTTACCCTAGTAACTGTATAGATAATACAAGAAATTTGTGAGAAAATAAAAAAGAAATTCAGAACAAGTGGTTTTCTTTTGATGTTTTTGGCTATGTGATGAGAACGGAGAAACTAGAACATCTTGTGATAACTAAAATGATAGAAGGAAAAATTCAGGAGGGAAAAAACAGGGAAAAAAGATGTTGGATAAACTAAAAAAGTGGCTGAAAGTAGAATGAGTTATAGATGCACTGAAAGCAACAAGGAATTGAGATGCGTGGAAGGTCATGACAGCTTATGCTAAAGAGCAGGGCACATAATTGATGATTGATCATTCTCACTGGCCAGTATGTAGTAAAGTGGATATGTACTTCTGGTATTGATACCTGTTAAACTTTAGTTCCTCATGGATCTAAAAACATTTTGAAACGTATCATAATGTATTGCGTTTCATTGCTGCAATGTTTCCTTCAATTGTTACAAATTGGCAAATCAATTTTTTCTGAAACTAGGCCCTCAAATATTGTCCAAGAAGTCCTTGGTGGGAGTTATGTTAACAAGTCTTTGAGTATAACACTGGTGTCATATTGCTCTCTCAGAAAGTCACACTGAAATAATTAAAGGTGTTTTTTATCTTTAAAAGCTCTGGAATCTCCATAAGATGTAGACAAGAATGAAATTTAATTATTAATACTTTAGAAGAAGTACCCAGAAAGCATGCAGAGAAAGCCCAATGATTAACACAGTCTCACACTTGGACACTGTATCCTTAATATCCATCATGCTGGCCGTCTTAGGTGTCTGTACAACTCTCCCTTATCCTAGCTATCATAGTCAGACATATAATTCGTACTTGATAAAAATGAAATTTTTCAACAGTGTCATGGGATGCAAAAGACAAAGGGGCTGAGGGAATGCTCCCCCCAAAATTAAAGCCCCCCCCCCACACACACACACACACACCAACCAAAAAAAAACAACAAAACAGAGGTCCAAATATGTCCGCTGATGGCTATTTTGAACTTTTAACCCAAGAGTGTCAGCACGAGACATAGGTTTAACTTAAAATAAAAATCGATGAGTATGCATGATTTAAACAATTTAAAGCCTCATTTGCTTGACGCTAAGCAGCCCTAAAGGTGCTTAAGCCATTTAAGAATTAATGATCTAACACAAGAAAATGTACAAATAATTGATACTAGTTCCACCTTTAAATATTAAAAAAAAGTGGGCTTACATCTGAATGTTTGATGAAGCCATGCGTAACTGCAACTACAAATTACATTCCTAATCGATATCATAACAAGGATTAAAAAAAAAAAAAAACTTATCCTGCAATCCTTTGTGACATAAATAAAAAAAATGATAGGTAAGGATGGTAAAGAGGATGATTTATATCCTGGACATCTTGAGCTAAGGACCAATACCCATCCCATCGCAAGTCAAATAATTCCCCTTCTTGCCACCAAATTTGGAAGGTACTCCAAGGGATATGTCCTTGCCAGCATCTTTTTTGAGTTTTTAGATTCAAAGCAATCACATGTATAAAATATGCCTAGGAATGATCATATAGTGAGAAAATTATTTTGGGCCTATAACAGGCATGACAAGTGGAGGTGTTGAGGACAATCAACCTATATTTAGCTTAGCTAGGCCTGCAGTCCCACTGTTTTTCATTTTTGACTTATAAGCCTATGTTTCTCAGATTCTACTTTTCTGAAAAGAAAGTGTCCAGGTAGGCGGTCTGATTTTTTTTCCATAGGTCATATATTTCTATTGTATCAAGATCTTACATGTCTCCACATTGGCCCAGATTCATTTGGTTTTTATCAGAGAACAGGACTCATTTCGATTGGTACTGAGAGCCACAGATATCCATGTCTTTCAGAGAGAGTCCCCTTGAATGATATTCATGATTCAACAATTGTTTTCTCAATGTTAAATATTTTCACCAAAATGTAAACAAAACATCCCATAATTACTTTTTCAGATTTAAACAAGTTTGTGTGAAAAATTGGTTGTGAACAAAAAAAACATTAATGGAGTCATTATTATTTCTAAAATTGTTGTGTTTTAATGTGCTTGAATATATTTTGATAAAAATATTTTCAAGAAATGCATATGTGAGTTGTCAGAATGACAAATAATCCCAATCTTTCAATACCATACTTCTTTAATTTAAAATATAAATTTCGAGAAATTGTACTCTCTAACTATAAAAACGAGCATGTGATGTCATTATATCCATCGTTGCCCTATAATAAATATCAGAAAAAGACCCTAAAGTATATACCCTGTGATATTTGACAGCGGCCACAGAATGTTGCTTTAGTCTCTCAACTATAGGTAAATTCCCATGATTTGAAGTGATTTCTCCATGATGGATTCTGTTGATCAACATAAAAAAAAGGTGAAAAGTTAAAAGGCAAAAAAAAAAAGCGATCAGTTCAATAAAACATACAAAATATTCTACTGATATCAAGTGAAACAGTAACATAAAAACTAAAAGTAGACTTATGTTCTTGAGAGAAGGCAAACAAATTTCTGACTATTTATCAAATTATATCCACATTGCTTTTTAAAAAAATTCTGCATATGTATTATACAGACTTGGGTCTCTATTCTATTTTGTGTTTTTTTTCCCCAAGCATATGTAAAGAAAGCTACAATTATGCCTTCACTTAATTATCATTACTTCAAAATTCTTATATCATTCCCCCTTCTTAGAGTTTCACCTGTTTCTTAAAGATTCTCAAACAGCTCCATACGTAATATGTGATGGTTCTATTAAAATTTGAAAATGAGAACAACAAAGCTTTTGACACAGTATGGATCAAGACAAATATTGCTCACAAAGAAAAATTGACTTGTGAATGATTCATAGGGCTGTTTTACATTTGAAATGTGAGAAGTTCCTACAGATGCATTCATGTGCTCAAATGGCAAATTTTCAGTTAACTCAAATTAAGCTTGAATTCATACTAAAAAGGTCCAATCCTTTTTATTTGCCATAGATTTAAAAATTAACTTTAAAAAATTTCATAGTTGTTTCAAAAAAGCTTAAGTCATAGTTGCAGCAAAACAATGCAATTAGTGAATTATGGTATGTAAGCAGAGAATTCAGGCAGTTGACAAATAAGTGGATCTTATTCCAATCATCTTAAAAGCTTTTAAAAATACTACACCCACCTCATCAAGAAGTTGAGACATTTGCACACTAATTCCGTCTCTCTCTTGTGAGTTAGGCCAAAATCCAGGATGGGCAAAAGTTTTGTGACATAAGAGAAAGGCAGTGACAAGAGGGAACCATGTAACTCGCTGATAAGAAGGAAAATGAAAATATTAAGGAAATAGTAACAAGAGGTAAAAATTCAGTCAAGTATAACATTAAAGAAACCGATTGTCACGTGGATAAATATTCTTTCACATAGCCTCAAAATCTTTATTATCAGCTACATTAGAAATAACAGAACCAATTTTATTCTTTATCTGCTATCCCCCATACAGTTACAAGCAAAACATATTTACCCATTACCAAAACAAAGACACAATGACAGATGTGAGAGATATAATCCCTTAAATATAATATATATGTTGATAAACATATAATAACTTGTAAAAAAGCTTGATAATCAGTTTTACGGAACAATAAGCTATGATGATGGGGAAATAAGAAATAGTTAAAGAAATACTAACTAATCAGTTAGAAGCTAACATACGGAAAAATTTCAAGCCAGAATTTTTGAAAAGAAATAACTATGTACATTAATGTTATTTTGATTTCCAAAAAACATGTTTTTCTCCTAATTATGCAGTGATATCTATCTTCAAGAAAAAAAATATGACACCTTTTTTAAGCTAGATGGTATTTTTATAACATAGGGATACACAATTAACAAAAATGGGACACTGATTGCAAACCTAGAAATAATTATGAAGATCAAATATAGCATTGGTCATTTGTGTTCTGTAGAAATTTATTTGTCATTATTTGACTTTTTCTTAAATTTTGTTTTACTCTAACAAGTGGTAAAGAAATAAAATGATATGCACATGTTTTAGATGCTTTCATCTAATCCCTTATTTTCCAAATTTACTCTACGAAAAATTTCTGCTCTTAACAATTTACAGGGTTTATTCAATGAAAGAAATACTTTTCAAAAGACAAGGGAGTTAGTTACTTTTTAGCAGCATACTATTAAAATTTACTGATGAATATTTTTTCTAAGTGCACAGTCTCCTAAGATGAAATTGGGAAAGATTGATACATTCTGAATTTAATCTTTATGACACAATCACACTTTCAATTTCAATTTCAATTTACCTTGCCCGAATTCTGCGAATTGTCTCCACAACAAACTCTTCTGGGTTATCACTCTGAAATGCTGTCATCATAGGGTGAGGAGGTGGAGGAGGGGCCTGACAAGGAGATACACAGAATTTTCTTTAAATGTAAATGTTACATTCTTTTCTTGGAAGTTTTATCCTATTCACTCCTTTCAAAACAAAAAAGCAGAGTGGAATCTGATGTCATAACACACAGCACCTTAATCTAATGGCGAACAGCACATTCTTTTCTTGAAAAGTTTTAAAATACTTACTTACATGAAAATGAAAATATTTAATTTTTTTTCCTTATGTTAATGGTAACAAAATTTAACTTTCAGACCCTACAGGAGAGACTCATGATGTTAACACATACAAAACACAATGCATGATCTAGAACTGTAGAATCAGATTTTAAATGGGAAACACAGATCTGGTTTAATAAATACTGGTATAGAAAATAATATTAACATGTACAAATTTAAAATGGGATAAAAGTTGGATAAACAATTATGGATTGCTGTACTGCCTTTTGGTGGAAATCCGATTTTTTTCAAGATATGACTTTGCATACACATACTTAATATATATATAATATATCTTAAATCTGTCAACAAACTTTAAAACCTTAACAGCCAGTTTTAATGTTTGAAAAATATTACTCTGAACATTTTCACATCCAGTATTTATTTCCCAAACATAGCAAAAAGGCCCAGTCTAGTGTGTTAGGCCTACATCTGTCTTAAAGTTAAGATGTAGATCGATGGAACTGGAAAAAAAATAAACCAGTCAAGTCAGATAGTAGTAAAGGTATCTGGACATGCTAGGTACTATATAGGATGTTCCGCAAAAATTTGAAAGTAGAAAAATGAAAAATGATTTAAGATTTTCATCTCTCGTATATTAAATGAGGACACAAGTTGCAGTTGATCCAGGCAGAGAAATAATATATTTTTGCAAATAACCCATTACATTTTTATCTGACTGTCTTAAAGAATTACAATTTAATTTGATTGTAATGATGACATGATTGGTCAGCCTACTGAGCATAGACTCTGCCCATGTTGAGCTTCTTGTGTTGCATAAGAAATAACCTTATGTTAATATATCTTGCATAAGGCAGGGGCAAAGTTGAAATAACTCAGCTGGCATGAAAGTATATATCAAAGTGATGGCTTGAATGTAAACATTGATATCTGCAGGTCTGATGTAAAGACAAAAGGTAATATGAAAAAAAAGACCATGACAACAAATTTTTGAGAAAGAGAGTTACTTAAAAGATAGAAATAACTTGCATTTTGCTAGAAAATACAAATATGCTCTTTAAATTGACATTCTCTGTTGATACTTTACTTTGCTGAAGAGAAAATCTCATCCCTTTCATCCATTTGACAAAAGACATCTCAGTTATGAATATACATAACAAAAAAAAATTCTTCCCCATTATTTAGAATCCTGATTTTGAGATTCTAGTCTGGGTAAAATTCAAGTATGTTACTTACCTTTGCAAGTTTGGCTTGTTTGTGCTCTTCTATTTGACTCTCATAGATTTCTAAAGCTTCCATGATACGCTCTGTCTAAAATATAAAAATATATAAATCAGAAGCAGAAAACTATCTGAACATCACACGGCTGTTTAAAAACTACTGAAAGCGACCCTTTAGTTTTTCGGCCAGGCATAACCCAGGTATCTGCCAGCAGTGGGCGGGCCGGTAATAAATCACCTGTCAGGCTGAGCGGAGCAAACTTGGGAGACAATAAACTTTGTGGAGCCAGCACAGCGCCAGCTAGTGTGCTTGTGCATCACCTGTGATTCTCGAGATTCACTATTTTCACCCTTTTAAGATTGTAATATCTCTGCTATTACTTTTTCAAAAATGTTTGTGCTTAGATTCATTTTAAAGCCTCAGTTTTGACCAACACAACGCAACAACTTTCACCATACTCAAACAAGATTTTTTTAAAATTTTACGAAATCGTCCACGTCACCAATTAAAAATGCTTGAAGTTGTAGCAGAATGAATATTTCCTAAACCGAACAATATTTTTACTCCAAATCCATTTTATACCATAAAACAATTAAATATGAATTCACAGAGAAACTTTCGAACGCAAAGAGTTTTTATACAATTTTTTGAAAATTATCCCGTCGAAAAACAAACATTTCGTATATTCTTACGACTTAGGAGACATGATTTTCTCATCGGGAGTTTATATGATTTGGAAAGTCTACAAGATCTACCGTCATAAAAACTATAGGCTTTCCTAGATTAACAAAATTAATGTTTCCACATGATATCGAAATAATTTTGAATTGTTGGCTTATCACTGTCAATCATATTGATCTAGATCTAGTATTAGACCTTATTCTAAACCATAGCCTAAACTTATCAAGTTATAAAACTAAGTCTATTTTCTTTAAGTGACCACACGGATTCATCATTTTTCTCTGATAGATCACTATCGGTATTTGTTAAATTCGTCTCGAGAGAATGATGGTACCAGATATCGAACCAATAAAGAAAGGGCCGGATTACCACTCAGAATATAGAGATAAACGGTACATCTAGGAGACAAAGAATAAAGAATCTTAACTGAGTAGCTGAGTAAAAAGGTCATGATTGGAAACTTAAATCAAGATAGCTAAAGAACTAAGAACTCTTCGCAGTTGCCATTTGGTAGGTGCATTATTCAACATATCAATGAATCACTGGCGAAATTTCATCATAAAATATTGTTTCAAAATCTTCATTTGGCGTCCTTTAAAACTGTCATCCCTGTAATGAAATGCAGCTACAACCAAGTTTGTGGGCATAAAAGCTGCTCTGCATTTCTTTCAGTTTAAGCAAAAAACTTCCATTATTTTTCCCAATGCTAAAGGAATATGGTACCTCCATATTAAATGATTTCTGTTAATATTGATGCAGCCTATATGCAAGTTTAAACATTAAAAATGATATATCTAAAACACCCCAGCTCAAAATCGGGAATCCCCGTTCACCCAGCAGTTGACCTCATGACCTGATCAGGTTACCTAGAGCGGCTGGCGAGTGACTGGCAAATTAAAGGGCCACCTCCTAACAGCCATGATCAAAATTTAAAGTGTAACAAATTCTATATATGAATCATTTTCTTTTAAACAAAATCTGAAGACACTCTTGTCAAAACTAAAATATAAAAAAAAAGTATTAAATAAATGGTAGAGTTAAAGAAATGATTCTACAAAGAAAGAATAAGTAATGTAAACCTACCCCTTTCACTGTATCAATAGTCTTCTTGCCTGCCATCCTTACTTCCTCTGTTGTCTCACCTGGAACCTGGTTTTGATTTGTAAACATTTTCAACATTATTTTAAAGGCAGTTTGTGTCTGATGAGTGATGGGAAAATGACAAACAAATTAAAGCCTATCAATTTAAACAATATTATGCTGTCACTGTGATGAGAAATAAAAAAAGGTTCAACAAAAATTAAAATTAACATCCTTGTGTGGGGAGGGGTTGGGAAACACTGTCCAAGATAATATACCGTAAGCCAAAATCCTTCTACATGGAGCTTAAAATAAAATTTATTAAATCAATAAAAGAAAGGATTTCAGAATCTTGAAAATAAAATGAGATGAAATAGAAAACACCAGTTACGCACCACTTCTTCTCCTTCTTTTAAAATAGCCTCCTCTTCCTCTCTTTCTCTTTCCATTTCCCTCTCCTCCTCAAGTACAAGAGGTTCTTCAGTTCTCTCCCATAAGCGTAGGGATCTATCCTGAGAGCTGGTGACCACTGTACCTCCCGTAGGGCTGATAGCTAGACCTCGTAACTCTCCTTGATGACCCTAGGATGGATAAAAACTCAAAGTCAAATGCTCACTCAGACTTGACTAAAAAACTTGCACAGCATACTTTGTTTTTACAGTTACTCAACATATTTTTGGGCAGAAAGATCAGAGCCACAAAATCCAACTTTTCTCTTTTCCTTGGTATATACAAGGGGTAGAGTGGTTAACTTTTAAAAATTTACACACTCAGAGAAAATTTTTTCAGCTATATTAAAAGCTTCACAGGATTTTTTTCTCACCCACTAATGAGAAGCAAGTTTTAAAAAAGATAAAAATGATCAACAAAAAACAATTTCACTATAGTGTTTCTTAAAGGCAAAAGTTAACATTATTATTGAATTTCAACATTGCAGCATCATTTCAAGACCAGCTCAGCAAGATCATGTAGCTGTTCTCTAAATGAAGCCCTTAGTCAAAAAGTCTCACATTGTTGCAGTTATCTTCAGTGTTAAGCTTTGATAGTTTTGGGCTGGATTGGGAAAAATTAGCAACCTATATGTTCATGTTTTGAAAACTTTCTAAAACAGATATAAAAATATATTCTTTGTGTAAGACAAGTGAGAGAGACTAATGATATTTTCTACAATTTAACTACCAAGGTACAAATTGAAGAAATGTGCTTTTCATTTATTTTATGCTTTCTTTACTTCTGTTTTCCTGAATGGTCAGTGAAAATTTAAAAAGTTATTGTTTTAAATTTCTAAAAAATATATTTCCATTCTTGGTCTATCTCTACTTCAATAGGTGAATTGGTCTGACCTGTTGGTTACAACTTAAGTTTAATTAGTGAGAATAGCAGGCCAAAGCAGAATCAACTATATTGTGTAAAAAAGTGGCAACTTTATAAAATTAGCAATGCCAATCCAAAATTTCAAAGCTGTAACATTTACCTACTAATGATTGGAAGTTATAAAGCTTGCTCTCAAAAGAAGAAAACATTTTAAATTTTGAGAATCAGTCCAGAAAAAAAAAAGTTATGAGGATTTAAGTAAGCCAAAAATGTCTATAGGTGTAAAGAGGAATAAATGGTCCTTTTTGGCGCTTTGTTTTTTGTTGTGAAGGAAGTTAAAACCTCTTAAATTCTTTATTTAGCAATATATTTCCATGAAATTTGATATTTAAGTGTATTTTTTTATATAGAATTATAATTTGTCAGAGATAATTTTGACAGTTTTGTTTCGAAGGGTCAATTTTTGCATAAATTAGCATACATGACCCCCTAATCCAAACTTGCTTTCCTTTATTTAGAACGTAAAACCTCCCTAATTCCCATATTTACCAAGATATTTCAATAAAATTTTGCAGGCAGAAGTATAATACATGTATCATTTAGTTTCTTACTTCGTTAAAAGATATATAGCATTCATATGCATTAGTTAATTTATGCATAAATTACCATTTCATCATTTCTTTATGTAATTTCAGAAGTTACCACCTCCAAAATGTTCTTATCATAAGTATCAACCAAGGTGGTTAAATTGTATTTTTGTTTTGTTTCTTAATTTGTTAAAATCAGCATGGTAAGTTTATGCATAAATTACGCTGATGGCATAAATTATCTTCCATTCTACACTTGCTATGTAGAAATAAGTGCCATAATTTGCGACCCAACCCATGCAGATAACATTAGTCTAGAGCCACCCTTGCACATCTGAATCCATTATCCGTGGAATCGGCATCCATATTTTTCAACAGAAGCTTCTTTATCCATATTGAGGATGTTTAAAAAAAAAAGAAAAAAGAAAAAAAAGGAGAAAATACATCTAGAAGCTCGCTTTAGATACTGAGAGATAATTCAATGTTCATTGAGCGTTTCTTATCCTTCAACTTCCTACGTTCGTGGGACTTGGTACACGTACCTAATTAGAATAGTAATAATAGCGTGACTGCCCATGGAATCACCCCAGCCTCAATGAGTTAGTTATTTGAGTTACAATATTGTATTTGGTTACTGAATCAGTCATACAGAACGCTCATTTCACATTTATTTTAACAGGATTTATCAGATCAGACTCAATGCCCAACCTCCCCGCCAAGAGCTAGATTTAGATCTAGATCTAGATCTCACACAAATAGTTAGAAACCATCAATTAAATTTTTATAAGCTAACTTGGTAGATGAGATGTTATCTTCATTCGAAAAGCATACTAAAGAAACAAAAACTCTTTATAGATGTACAGGCAAATGCAAATGTACCACTATTTATTTTTTTTCTTAAAAGAAAACAAACTATTCGTTTTAAAAGCAGAGAAATCCCCATATTATAGATGCGCTAATGGATTATTTTAAACTGAATACTATAGGGGGTATAAGTTAAGTCAACATAGTACTTCAAGTGCTTTGAGTAAAAATTGTTTGAAAGAAAGTCATGTTTCTAAAGTTCTACAAATTTATTAAAAATAGAATGAATACTTTATGTTTTAATAGCATTTTTACGTTTCAAAATCCAATAGCTATCTATTTTATTTATGTAGGTCTACCCTAAACACCCCTTTGCAAGCCATTATTAGAATAATGACAATCTAATAAGATAAACTCGCCTAACCCAGTTCACATGCTCTCGACCAATGAGAGAAGCGCTCTTAGCCATGTGACGTCACAAACCAAACGTCAGTTCGTGCGCTACACCAAAGGCTTAGCAGGCCGGCTCGTCTTGAATGTCAAGTGTCATTATTTTGAGAGGGTGGGTGTCTTTCAAAGACGAATACGAGCAAATACGCGGACAAAAAGCAATGTAAGTAGGTAAAAATTGCACAAGAGATGTTAAAAAACTATCTGTCCAACGACGAAATGCGTACTCCTAGTAGTTTTAGAGAGCAGCAAACGAAAAGAAAAAAAACTCGTTCAGAAACAACACTTCCAGACGGCCGATCAATACCGTTTTACCGCAGAAGTGTAGAAGAATATCTTTTCTGATTGTACACCAAGTTTCATCGCGATACGTTATAAAATGACGCTGTAGTTACATTTATAAAACGGCAACCGTTGCTTACTCGCGGTCCATTTTTTTGCCTAGGTCTACGGGCCGCGGCGCACTGAATTTTAGCTAGAGTTGTCTAGCCTGCGGACGTCGGATTGGCATTGCTAATAAAATATTAATATTTTCCACCACAGCACAATTTCAAACAAAAGCACTCTAATTTATCTAGAAGAGACAGCATCTGTTTGTCACATCAAAACAATACCTCTAACGTTTGTATGTTTTCAAAGTTGTCAGCATCCCAATGTTTAAGTTTCCTGTCCTTTCCACCGGAGAAAAACATATGTGTCTTGGGAACAAACTGGATGCAAGTAACGCTAAAAGAGAAAGAAATACAAGAAGATTTTTAAAAAAATTAGCAAGAGCGTGAGAAGAAAGTTTTTGAGAAAATATTGCTTGTGTCATTTGTATTTTGTTAAAAATTAGAAGTTCCATATTTGATAATATTGACATAGGCCAGACTAAAAGCTTCTCTTAAATTTTCAAGTCACGACTACAATCAATGATCCTGTACATAGAACATTTCAACTCATAATATATAAACAATAAATGCTTTTTTTTTTTGCCATATTGGATGAAAATCACATTATGAAATAAAATACAGCCATAAAAATGGCAAAAATAGACAATGAAAGTATTTCTGGAACAAGCACAAAATTTTTGCACCTTTCATCATGAGCAAATATGGATTTGTGACAATCTCCGAAATCCAACCCCCAAATTTTGATGTTGCGATCTGCTGAGCCAGTGATGATAAGAGTGCTATCTGTTGATATATCCATGCAAGTGACTGGTAGTTTGTGTCCATAAAGAGATAAGAAAAACTGAAATGGTATAACACAAAAGAATAGATTTTTAGATTAAGCAAATGAAAAGCAATAAAGACATGCAGTTCAAAAAGTAACAAAGTTTGTACTACATACACCTTTCCTTTAAATACATTTAATGAGATGAAAACTGTTCAAAGGTCAAATTTTATGAAATGCCAACTCACATCTGGATATTTGTCTTTTGGTCCATGAAGACAAATAAACATGCAGTCAGCAGCCTCTCTACCCTATTACTTGGGGATGTAAAACTAATTGCAAACAGCGAGTAAATAAGGCCTATCATGATAGACCTCACATTATCTTGAACTTAGCTGTGTTATTTCAGAAAAAAGTTATACAACAAAACATGCAGATGACCAGAGGTATCTTGGTCTTTAGAAGAAGCTGATTGTGAGATGTGTATGCAGAAAGTACTGCAGCTAGTTTCTTTCACAATGAATGCTTTTTACATCATGGAGAGAGGATGGATAGTAATTGTCTCTCATAATGAAAACCTAAAAACAGTTTTTCTTATGCAGAAAATCCATGATTGCTCACTATGTGCACTGAAATTGTTGGGGAAAAAATGAAGTGGTTTACCTTCAGAGTGTCAGTAAAAAAAACTTTTACTGTGCTGTCCAAAAGTGCTACTGCAAGCAGCTTGTGATTAGGTCTGAAACAAGACAGATTTGTCATGGAATACTCTGATCTAGGAATGCAGTTAAAATTTCTTTTTTGAGTAAACATAAATACTGAATCCTTTTTTGTGTAACTAATTCTTTATTGCGCTATTTTTTAAAGATATGTCAAGGAATTAACTTTTCATGATGTGGTTTTATTCTTCGATCCACAAAAGTCTCTTAAAAAATGCCTGAGTAAAAAAAAAACAATAACTGGTTAGTTCTAGATATAAAAAAATTTTACTTACGTAAATTTTAAACAGAGAATATCTTCGTCCATCTTTAGGGTGCGGGTGTGTTCAAGAGTAAGGACTTTGCTAAAAACATCAAATGTGAGATACACTTTATCATATCTGACATAATGTGTGCCACAATGTGTATTCATACAAAACATCTAATACATATTTTTAGTACAAACATTTTGAATTGGGAATTAAAAAATTAAGTGCTTAGAGAACAAAGTCTGACATATTTGACATAAATATTAAGCTTAAGCAATACGTCTTACAGATAATGAAAAAGGACTTCAATATTTTTATATCTATAAATTTTTAAGCTTTTCCATAAGAGATCCATTCTATTTACAAGGTAGAACAATTCTTGAAATTATCAGTCAAAGAGTAAAAATTTCAATACTTCCTCCTGACACAAATATTAAATAAAATTCACAATGTTTATAATCCTGAAACAAATAGAGAAGACTAAAAAAAAAAAAAAAATTCTCACTGTTTGGCCTCAGAATTGGAGTTTGAGATTAGTTCGTAATTCCAAAATTTCAAGTCATGATCTGCTCCACCTGACACAAGGCCTCTCTGATCAGAAGACAAGAAGAGGATAGTACAAACACAATTACCACTAAATTAAGTTTGCCTTCATTTCTATTGAACAATGTTAAAAAAGATGGTATTGAAAAAAAGAATAGCACATAGAATGTCTTTATCTGTTTTTACTTATCAAATTAACTACAATAGTAATTGACAGCTTTATTTATGAAAGAGATGATGGTGTGCAGTGATCATAAAGAATTAAACCACAATAATGTAATGTGTTGGTCATGAATGTAAATGATAATAGACAACCTCACTCACCTGATCTGGCATTGGAGCCACAGACCAGAGGGCTCCTTGATGTGCATCAAAGGATTCCAGACATGAGCCTTGATTCAAATCAAATAGCTGGAGTTTTCCAGTCTACAAGAAAAGATGAAAAAAAATCAACCATGACTAGTCATTATCAACATCAAAACAAGTCATTTATAGATACTGATATCACGGAATTAAGTGTCTCAGCAACAAAATGTTGCTCTAAACAAATGTCTACATAAGTAAGACGGCTTACCTTGGTTCCAATGACTGCATGTCTGTCACCACTAACAAACATTGAGCAAAGGGCATAATCACAAGCCAGTGTGCGTGTACACTGCAGAGAGTCTCTGTAAAGTAAAATGTTGGCTATACTGCATAACTATACTTGATAACTATTTTCAAAAATTTGATTTATTAATACTAGTAGCCTTTTAGAGCTGTTCTGAAGACATTTTATTTATTATATACTAAACTTAAGCAAAATTTGAACAGACAGTTGTATTTCGTGTGTTCATTAAAAACAGTCATAAAGTGAAAAATTAAAAATTGAAAAAAGGTTTCACTTTCTGATTTAAATTGCCTGTTCAAAATTCACATTTTCCATTAATTTTTGGCCCTAATCAGCATCAGGTAAGGTTAAGCATTCCATGTTTTAAGTGCTCATTACCTTTGATTATAGGCCTTTCCTCTGATAAAGAGTTTATCTAAATATTTCTAAAACTCATATTGTTGCCTTTTCCATATTTGCTATTAGCTAAATGACATGTAGCCTATTTAAATCCTTTGATTTTATCTTCTTCCTACTAAATGCTAAATAATGTTTCAAGATATCTTTGTCTAAATACATTTTCTTTTCAATTCTGAACAAGATCTCTGGTAATATGCGTCCTTTTCGGCTCAGCTTGTGTCACAATCGTTTAAATTATGCAACTTTCTGAATGAAGCCAATGACTAAAATTACTAATCTAAAGAATGTTACTCATCATCTCCATAAATGCTGAATTCAAAACTTAATTTTAAACTTCAGAAGAGAGCAAGAAACATGATAATTATAAACAAGAAGACTATGATAAATAAAAAAAGAGTTACTTTTAAAGCAAGCATTACTCAAACCAACCTCAAAAATTACAATATATTGTTAACTCAAACCTTATCTGAATCAGAATCCATTTCAATACAAGAATGCGTAAAAAAATGTTCAGATATGTGAAAGCTCTTGGCATTAACATTTTAAAAGTAACCCATGATTGCACACTAAAATAAGAAATATGTGAAAAATTAAAAAATCAATTGCATATCTGAAATGCACCATGATACCTGTAGAAATAACAAATTTTATAATAATTCCACAATAAAACTTTTTAAAATTTCAATTTTTAGGAAGAGGGAAACTTAATGTATTAAACTTACTGTACATAGTCCATTTCAATTTTCTAGCAACATAATTGGTAAAAAGATAATAAAAAAAACCTGTTCCAAATTTTGACCTCCTCTGAACTGGCTGATAGGATTGTGGCATTGTCTGAGCTGAAACTCAGTGTTCGCACAATTGATCGGTGACCTAACTGTGATAAGGGCACTACTGGACCCATCTCCACCTTATGCTTCTCCAACACCAGGGTGCCACTCTCAATTTTGTTGTCAGACAGTAAAGCACAAAACTGGTACAAAAGATTGAACAGAAAAAATTTAGCCTGCTGACACAAAGTGAAGATTTTGCGATATTCAAAACTTTGTGCTAGTTGATAAGCACAGTATGATTATAGTCTTATCAAAATAGCATGTAAAAAGATTCAAAAGAACATAGGCCTTAGGTTTCAAGATAAAAAAAAACTCTATCTACCTCTACCTGGAAAAAAAACAGCAAAAACCCCCCCAAAAAAAACAAACAAAAAAACTTCAAACTTTTTCCATTTGATACCTACTTTTTACCTAGAAAGTTTTCACAATAGGAATAAGTTCTCTGAACAACTTTTCGATAAATATTTTGATCCCATTGTGAAAGTCTTTCATTTTACATTTCCAATTTTAATTATAAAAAAGATAATGAATGGACAAAAAGAAAACAATAACAAACAATAAGAACAATATGAAGCCTGATGGAAAAAAAGGAAAGAAAATGGGCATTTTCAATGCCCAAGACATTCCAGTGACGAGCAACAATTCATCACACAAAGATAAGTGAATATTATTGTTTACCACAAATAGCCGATGCTTCTATATAATCAAAATCAAAGAATTTCCAACAAGTAAAAAAACAAAATTGATCTATTGTGTTATACCTTCAGCTCTTTGTTTGCCTCAAGGCAACAATGGACAGACCAAAGTTTAGCTGAGAATCTAAACCTCTCAAGGTGTTTTATTTCATCCTCAAGCTTCAAGTGCACACCAGTAGTATCCACTTCCACTCCAGTATCCCTGTGAACAATGCAATTATTTCAATTTTGAGATTCTCCCTTTAAATCTACAACATATCTTTTATAACAAAAATTACAAGGTATGCCATTCAAGTAACCCAATAAAATGAATACTTTAAGTTAAAAAAAATTGTGGAAGAGTGTTTACATAGAAATAAATTGGTAAAATATGTACTTTCAATTCAACATTTACTTTTTAAGAGCTTTTAAGAGAATTGGATTCACTTGAATCTATTATAAAATAACATTTTAGAATAAATTACAGCTTATATTTTAACCCACTCAGCACTGGTAATCTGCATAATTCTCTGAGCCACTGGCCATTTTAAGCTAATTTTAAAAGATCGTATTTCACAAAGTTATTAATGCAAAACAAAAGCTTATGTTAGTAGATTCTTATCTATTCTGCACTGCGGGTATATTTGACGTACAAATTTTGAATGGTTCACTTTTTATGAATTTTCTAGTGACATGCCAATTTAAAAAAAATAAAAAAAAATACCATGCTGTAACAATACTGATACACATAATTTAGATGGAAAAAAGAAAAGTAGAGAAAATGTACTTGTTCAAACTATTTAAAAATAAGTCAGACAAAACTGAGTGAAGTTGGAGAATCCATAAATTAATTTATATACATTAAAAGCCAGATCTAGATCTAGTCTAGATCTAACTTTTTCCAACAGCCAGACAAAGGCTTATTTAGATCTAGATAAGAGGTTCTTAACCTTGTTGGATGTACCGAAACCCACCAGTTTCATATGTGGATTCACCAAACCCCTTTTAGTGAAAAGAAAAAATATGATTTTTTTCAAATTCAAGATATAGATAAGTTTTTTAATGAGCCTGCCGAACCCCTGAGATTGACCCACCAAACCCAGGTTAAGAACCACTGATCTAGATATACAAACAAGTAAATGTGAAAAAGAAGAGTTGTTTCCCTTCATTATAAACTTGATTTGGACTACTAAATGGTGGTTTGGAAAGTAAAATAGATGTTCAAAGTTAAAACCGAGTAGTCTGTTTTTGTATGCAATGGACGCAATAGGGTAGCCAAATACCTGATATTCGTGCTGAGTTAAAAAAAAAAGTAAAGAATGATTATAGTTACAGCAAAAATTTGTTAAAACAGTTATATTCTTAAGACTAAATGAAATTTTAAAATTATCCAAAATTAGAAATTAGCTAAATCTAAATCTAGGAACACTGATCTGTATTTGAAAAAAAAAGATAGCAATCTGTTTTTCTTATTATACTACATAAAATTCAATGTAATTATGTATCTAGTTCTACCAAGATTAAATTTTGACCATTTCTTGTCCCTGTACACAACTCACAAATGTTTCTTCCTAAGTTTCTTTATGCGTTTGGCTTTGAGTTTGTTTAAGTCTTCCATTGATGGGAGCTCAAATATCTCCAAATGTTTATCTGGACCCTGAAAATTGTTAGGATTAATATTAGTTTGAACTTTTAAAAAAGCTTCTAAATATGAAAGATTACATAAAATTTATATTTTAAAAAAATGCTACACAAACTTGCTGAAAGATATTAAAATTTCTTTCATTATAATCATCATTAAAACAAAAAATAATAGATTGATCCTTATAGTACTTAATTTCCTCTACAGATTATTTTTTTCCGAGATAAATAAAGTCAAAGATAACAATATTTACATTTGACAATTATCTTAAGTCTTTTTTAGTAACCTGAAAGACAAAATGGTTGAATTCCTAATTGCTAATCCTTCATTGCAAATTATGATACCTCTTGTATAGCTTTTCAGGTATAAAAAAAAAATGAGAAAATGTGTTGTTAACAAAATTTACATGGCAAAGGAGCATTTTTTCCTGAGGATCAGTGCACAAGGTGACCAGTCTTTCTCTTCCCTGTCTCATGACAGAACCAACTTTCTTGCAAGTCAAAATCCGCTGAAAAAAGAGAAGAGATGATTAAGTCTGGGGTTACATGTGATTAACATATTGTACATCTTTGATAGACTTGTACTATACTAATAACAAGTTTCTTGTTCTAGCTCTAATCATCTAAACTAATAATAACTTTGTAGCTCCAATCTTAGTTGGTTTTTAACCCCTGAAATCTTATTTGACCATAGCCATGAGACTTCACTTACCAAGTTAGATGATCCTTTTTAAGTTCAAACAATTGGCAGAGAATTACAATCAGTTACTTTCAAAGTTCTAACCACAAAAAGATCAATAGTAAATATAAAACTGACAGACTAGTTCCCATGTTCAGTTTCTTACTTCTACAATGTTAATTCCTGATATTTACAAATCATTAAAAAAAAAAAAAAAAAAAATTCTTATAAATTTTTCAGGCAGCAATGATAGTAGAAATAGAGGTAAATCAAAGCCTTAGTAGAATTTCTGATAACTAGCATAAAAAGGCACCAATATTATTTAACTGAAAAAGGTTGAGACTATGCCCTACATATTTTTCTCCAATTTAAGATTTATCTGATTTTGCCTTAGGTGATTCAATATTTTGGGAAAATAAAAAAAAAAACAAAATTACCATCGATTCATCTGAAGCTTTTTCCTCCTCATCTCCACTTCCTTCATCACAGGTATGATTAACATCAATGTCCTTTTCTCCAGTATCAATTTTTATTTTCTTCTGAGGTGGATCACTTGTATCCTCAATTTGGCTATCCTTTAAAGTGACAAAAAAATGCAAATGGCATGTTAAGTTTCTAAAAATTGTGAAAAGAACTTTGGAACCCTTTAGAACTTCAGCTTCACATTATTTGTGATGTTTATAACCTTTCAACTAATAAAATATTTGTATAAACTGAGAAAACATTTTCAAGCTCCCTGTAAGTTAACAAAACATCTGCATCAGCTGGTGTTAAGAATGAAGTTACTTCATTAACTCATATATATATACATATATAACCTCAGATTGCACATAAGTGATTGAGCAAATATGGCACATAAACATGCTTGTTGATTTTATGAATGGAAAGACATATTACATTTATATCTTCGAGACAGCTCAAAACCAGCACACAATAACTCTTTTAAACTACAGCAGAAGGCTCAAATATTCTCTTGGTAATTATAACTGAATAGCTTTTTCCTCTGAGTTTTAGTTGGCAATGCAATTTCAAAGGCTAAAGAATACTTTTGTAAAATTATCCCAACCTTTTTAAAAATTTTGCACCGAAATTATATGAATCTTTTCTTCAAAAGTACCATAGCATTCTCAATCTCTTCAATCTTGACATGAAATTGATGCTTCATATCTGGTTGACATTTCAAGCTCATATATCTATCTTGTCACAATAATAATTATTGACAGAATGCTTTTTTAGATAACTTACCTATGAGAAAATATGCAGCAATATTTGGACATTCACATCAACAGTCTAACAAAAGCTCTCTTATTCATATTTTTTTTCATTATCTTTTTCAATATTAAAATAAATGTCTAGACTTTTGGCTTCTATAACATACTTCCCGTTATCTTAAAGGGAATCAAAATAAATCAATAAGTTGTGCAATGCATTGATGACGACTTCAATACTTTATTGTGATGTAGATTTTATACTATGTGCAGGAAATACAGTTCGTTTAAGCCAAGTGAAATCAGCACTAAACAATTTTTTTATTGACTCCATCCCCTATTTTCACTTGAACTCAAACTCATAAAATAATGTCCAAGTAAAGGTGGTTTGAGGAGACAGTCTGGGAGGTTGGGTCTGTATTTATTATCTCTGTACTGCTTTAAAGGCCTCTCTCATGTCTTACCTGTTTGCTATTTTATTATTATGTTATAGGTTTGTTAGTGCCTTGTCTAGTTTCTCGTGCAACAATACAATTATTAAATCAATATCATTTTTAAATCCTATCTCATGTGCTTTGTACTTTAAGATATTTATTCCTAATTCCAACCCTTTTTCTTTACAGATCATATTTATTTGTACATATGTTTTCTGTTGCATGAGCACTATTTTTATCAGTATCAATGACAAAAAAAAGTTTACTTTTTACTTCTACTTTAGTTCTAGTTCATGCAAGCCTGTTAGATTTTATATCTTATTTTCTTTTTTTTTTCCCCAAAATTTTAGAAGTACATAAAATGCATTATATTATGTAAAAACCATGTATGTTCACTAACTTTCATTTCATAAACACATTGAGTATTTTCATTATCGATTGTTGAAAACTTGGTAATTGCATTTCCCTACGAACTTGTATTTTCCTAAAAAGAAAGACAAGTTATATAGATGAATAAGGAATTAAAATTGCTTAAGAACAAGGCTACAGTTTACTTTCATTAATCTTAGGAATAATAAAGTCATTGCAAAAAGTACCTGGTCCACTGATACCTGGAAAAAAAATCCTAAAGTCTCAAGTCTATCTAGTAATAAGAGAATCCCATGAGGTCAAGTGTCATTTTCATATGACCAACAGCACACTATTTGTGGCAGACAGCTGCCAAAACTAAAGGGATCTAAGAAGATATATTTAGCATCTGTCCTCTGCAAAATTAATAAAATATCATAAAACTATTTTTCAAATTTTCTTTTAAATTGAAAAAAAAGTAGAACTGTGCATTGTTAATCTTAAGCATAGTTCTGTGATCATCCACTGTTGAAATGTCCGGCAATCACCTCATCCTCCAGATATTGTATATCCCAGACTCTTAATTCACTATCAGCAGATCCTGAGACCAGCCTCGTTTCATCTCTGAGTAAAAGGAAACCATAGACTTCAGCCCTATGACCCACCACTGTATAGAAACAATGTTGTGTGGACAAATCCCAAAACTTGATATAAGCATCTTTGGAGCTGGTAAGAACAGATTAGGGAAAAATTCAAAATACAAGGCATATATTAATAAAAATCGAAAAAACATACATATTTATAAATACTCTTATCTTCTAATCTTTGTATTTTCTTATATTAATTCTATCTGCAAAGATTACTATTACAATCATATTGAACTTTTATTTTAAATCTGGCAATAAGGAGTTCACGATTTAAGCTTCCACTAAAAAAAACTGAATAAAAAAACAGCCACATATATACCAGAGGAAAAGTTTGCCATTGGTCTTATCTAATCTTTACAGAGCCTTAAGATCATAAGAAATTGAAAAAAGATCTGGGATACTGGATACACCTAAAATATTCATACCAGTTTTACAAAAAGATTCCAAAAGGTAAAATAAACAATCAAAACGCATTAAACAAAGACTTTTGCAGCAGGAAAAAATCTTTAAAAAATCTTCATAGAAAGGAATAACAATGTAATCAATACAAGATTAAGTACAAGATATGTCTCCTACCTTGTTACAACCACATCTCGGTTTTTCAGAAATGCTGCCTGGGTGATTTCTTTCTTGTGACCTTTTAGTCGGAACAAACCAGATTCACTGACAATGTCCCATAAAATAACATCTGTATCCTGAGAGAGAGAGAGAGAAAGATAGAGAGAGAGAGAGAGAGAGAGAGAGAGAGAGAGAGAGAGAGAGAGAGAGAGAGAGAGAGAGAGAGAGAGAGAGAGAGAGAGAGAGAGAGAGAGAGAGAGAGAGAGAGAGAGAGAGAGAGAGAGAGAGAGAGAGAGAGAGAGAGAGAGAGAGAGAGAGAGAGAGAGAGAGAGAGAGAGAGAGAGAATAATTGTATATTATTTGGAGCCAAGTGAAGGTATCAGATAATAGGAATGGCACCTAATCTTGTGCTAACAAAATTTTAGGTGCAAGCATTGTATTGACTGGGACAATCAGTGTTTCTCAAAGCATATCAAACAAAACATTTAGAATCAGCAAGCTAGAAGTATAGCTGACAATGAGAACTGTTACCAAAGATGTAAAAAAAAGTGTGTTTTTACAATTGCATCAAAATCTTGTTTTAATATTAAACACAAGCTCAGAGGCAGCAAATTATATATCCTTTGAGCTGCATGAATAAAGGATATCCTGTGAAGCCTGGACACGTTTTTTTAAGGTATTCTCAAATGACACTGGCTGCCTGTTCTAAATCAATTGTTAAAAATTCTACTTATAGTAGAACATGATTAGATCGAATACAGATCCCTGGAAACCACAAATTCTTTGAACTCAATTGTTTCCCCTTTCTGATCCTTCTTTTATTCCCTTTATACTCCTACCTTTTTGACTAATTAGTTCGAACTTATAACATGCATTCTTCAAATGATCAATCCTCAAAGAGAAAGAAAGTGTTGACCTCTTAAGAAATTTGATAGACTATGACTTAAAAATTTTTTTTCAATCACATTCATAGATCTTAAATTTTGATCAATTGCTCTACACAACTGTTTTTATTCTCCAAACCAGCTCGCCCTACCTCTCCCTTTCACCATTTAGAAACAATTTCTGGACAGGTGCCCTAGCCTTTGATCCTTTAGAGAGACACCCTTTCTCCTGTCGCAGCTTACTGCCCCCTAGTAAGGTGCACCTGGCACCAGTTGTCTGTCAGAGCCTGCTAGCTCTATCTGTCGTTACCACTTCAAAGGGAAAATTGCAAACAAGATTTGCTTGTTCCACGTGTTCAAGACACGATGACAGGTAAATTGTCTGGGCCGGCCCCTTGCTGAATCAATCAGTATATGGGTGTGAAAAAAAAGCTGGCAGGTAAGACCTCTTTATTGATGGTTAGAACACCAAATAGCTCAAAAAGTAGAATGTTGGACTGACAATAGGGAGCTTTGTGTTCAGTCCTTTGTCAGGTCCTCTGGTGGGATTAGGTCAAACTTTGAAAAGACATACAACCCCTGTCTGGGTTAAAGATTATTCAGGAAGCCAGGATTCATTTATTTCAAGGTTGACTTTGAACTGAATTTAAACCAAACTAAAAAGAAATATGTGACTGTGAACCAAGAAAACACAAAGCCTCAGAATGATGTTAGCGTACTTAAAAATATTCATGAAAGCTGTCCCAAACGTCAAGTCCAGGGCAAAAAATAGTGTTCAAACACAATTTCCTTAAACATGTACAAATTCCCCAACAAATTCAAGGAATCTGTACTGTGGTTCATTATATATAGACTATGCTCTATTCTCAATATTTTGATACTTTATTCTTGGCAATGAAATTACACACCCTTTTGAAATTACAAAAAAACAATAAGACATCTTTATTTTGTGACAAATATCCACAACTCAGACAGTATCTTGTTGCAGATTGTGGAAGTGAACACTAGAATACTGGAGGCCTTATATTTCTTATATAGGTTTGTCTTATTTATACAAACTAATTAAATTCATCCACCGAATAGTTTGCTGTTTGCACTGAGTTAGTCATTATGATTGCAGTGCTTTTATTTTCAGCAAACTTTCAGTATCAACACACATTTATGAGGTAAAGAGAAAAAAGGTCAACAAGTGGATATAGCTACATAAAACATCAAACCTTTGATCGTCTTTGAATTTTCCATGTGTAAACATGTACACCTATGATTGATGACATATGTATCACTTCTAAATTACTACTCTTAAATCTTTAACCTTTCGTCATAACACATCTTTGCCACTGACATTGTTATCTTTGGTGTATTTTTTTCTTTTTATTCTGTAGCCTCTAGCAAAACAACCATGCACCATCCACGTTTATAAAGTCATGTATTTGGCAATGTTGTACTGATTGCACAAAATTGTTGCAATTTCAAAATAAAAGTGACAACTCGATAATCAGAAAAAAAACCAAAAGAAAATACAAAAAGTTAGTTCAACCTACCTTTGCCCCTGACACAAGACGGAGACCAGGTTTGTCATACGCCAGACAGGTTACGGCAGACTTGTGACCCTGGAATGTTATGTCACTCTGGCCAGAGTCAAGCTCAAAGATCTTAATGCTACCATCTCCATAACCAACAGCCAAATGATTGGTACAAGGACTCTTGGCTAGGGATGTTACCTCCGACTTTTGTCCTTCTAGTGTGACCAACTGAACAAGAAAGTTAAATCACGACAAAAATGTGAGGCATTCAGAATAGTAGCATAGAATGCTAGGCCTAGAGCCTGGTGGAGATAACAAAGTACTATATTAAAGTTTTTTTTCTTCTGATTTAAAATGAACTGAACATAGAGATGATTTAAAGCTGCATTTATTTTTTAAGTGTAAAACACATTTGATAACAATATAAATAATTATCATAAAAAAATTAGGAGACTGCAGATTTGCACAGGAAAGAAAAGACCTTCATAATAATCCCACTTTGCATGTATTGTTGAATGAAAATATTGATGTTGAAAGCATATAAATAACAATTTGTAGGAAACTTGAGTCAGTCAATACTCTTCAAGTGAATAATTAAAGATATGAAGAGAACTATTAAATAATTATTATGATCAAATTTACTTTTTGCTTTGTGGCCAAGTCCCACATGATGACATTCTCACAAGCTCCAACAGCACATTGAGAAGGATGGCCTGTGGTACCAGGTAATGTGATAATGTTTGCCTTTTGGCTTGCAACCACTCCAAAAACTGGTCCAGGCGCAACCCTCAGGTACTGCTTAGTCACACCCATGGTTACGTCTGATGCTATGACTGAAATAGATAAAGAAAGAGCAAATATCATTTTGCAACATGTTCAGATTTAACAAGATTTATCTAAGTCATATTTAAAAAAAATGATTGAAAAAGTTAATTAAATTTTCAAAATGTGTATCTACTACTATACTAACAAACAAAAAAGAGTAAAGCCACTAAATTACAATTCGCTTTTTTTCTTTTTTTCTAATACTTTCATTAACCTATGAATCATAATAAGCTGTTTTATTGCTATAAATGTGGGATTCTAAAGCCATTTGTTTTAAATGCTAGGCTTATTTTTTTGTCTTAAACTTGAGTTAAAGAAATCGATAGACTGAGATCATGCGAAAAGAGAAAAAAAAAAGCTGGGATTCCCAACAGCTTTTCACTACACTCCTCCCTCTTCTTTCTAAGAAACGATTTGGCCACTCTTGCCATGTCACGGTCCAGCAAAGGCCACACCTCTGCTCTATATTCATTGGATTTTACCCTAGATTGGCCAGTTCTGAAGCTCACCTGGACCAGCTAGCCCAACAAGCCACTTGCAATCACTGAGGCAATGCCATTACTTATTGGAAGAAGTCACTGCCTTATAAACAGCATTAAGAGCATTATTTCAATATGTATTAGATACTGTTATCAATCAATATATAATATTAATTTCCTTTGATTACCAATGCTAGAGGGAAAGTGTGTGCACATCTTAAGTGTATGGCCAAAATCTGAGGTATTATATTTACACCCTTTCACATAATGGTGTCATCCTGAAGAAATTTTCTTTAGGAAAGGAGGATTAAAAGTAAAAGGTTTTGAATTTTGTGGAGTTGTAATCATGTAAAAAAAGGCTAATTAAATGTAAGAGACATGAAATACTGAGCAGGTCATGGCCAAGACTAGGTTAACTGAGTTCAGATACTTTCCGTTTTTTTTTTTTATAGCTTTACTGCTGGGAACTACATTATCTCTGGGCTAAAGCTTGTATCAGATATAACAGGAATCTAAATCTACATCTTGCAAGGGTGTTTTTGATCTATCTGTAAGGCTGTAATTTTGATACTGGAAAGTGTTAGAAGCTTTCTATGTTAATAGCAAAATGATCACTAAAAGACCTGGAACTGACAAATTGAAAATGTTTAATAATTGTGTCAGGGTATAATTCTGAAATCTTTTCCATGTATGGTTTGAGGGGTCATGTAACAACCAAAAATAAAAATAAAACCTTAAAACCCATTTCATTAAATTTATAAAGTAAATGAAATGAATAAAAACAATTTAAAGAAAAACAAACCCTCCACCCTCCTACTCCATCCCCATTATAAAAAAACCAAAAGCATTTGTAAATCCTTTTTCTGACTGGTATTCCTTTCGTGGATTGAACAGTCACGATACTAAGCCTTCACATTAGCTGGACAGCACCTTGATCAGATAATGCAAGAATCTCTTCTACATATCCCTTCTGTGAAAGACTTTGGGTGCTTTGGGTTCATAAATTTAACTTTGAAGAAAGCTGTATCTAAGACTGACAATCCAAACATTAAGTATATATTGCTAAACAGCAAAACAACACCTGAATTTGTATCAATATTTCTTTTGTTTAGTGTTTCAACTTTGAAAGACTTGGATTGACTCCATTTTTTGTCAGTTTAAGTCTTTCACACTATCAAAATAATAATGCATCTAAGGAGTTAATCACAGGAGGACCTGTAGGTCTAGAGGGCTTGGAAGTTAGACATGTTTGAAAGAGTTGATTTGAATACTGGCAATCACAATAATATGCTGTTAATTCCCACCTGCATGTGTATCATAGATCTCACTGTGACTGAAAATCATGTTGTTTTTTATCCATTTTGTTGTCTTTATGCTGTATATGTTGCTATGCTGGGGCACTCAAAATAGTTTGGTGGACTCGTTTGTTTACCTGCAGGTCATTTATTTTTCAAGAAAAATAAAATCAAGTTTACCTTAATCTCAGATGCTACCCAAGTCTGAAAATTTTGCCTGAACTTTTTTTCATCCCCCACTCCACACACACACCTACACCCATTATGCCGGAAATTTTCAAATTCCTAGAAAAGTGGAATCTCTGCTTAGTTCTAATTTTGAATTTGGCCCTGGAAATTTTGAGGCTTCATTTTCTCAGGTCTAACAACCTTTCTTGAAACAGTAAATGCTCAAATAGAATATTGCCCACAAAGCAGTCTTTGAAGATTATTTAAGTCAAAAGTTCCTTTACAACAGCAAGTAGTCCATTGTTCTGTGAATAGCAGCTGGCCTACTCTAGCAATAGTGGTTGGTCCAGCATTTTCACGATTGTTACCTATGTTACGTTATAAATTACCTGAATTCAAAAAAAATTTGTTATCAGAATTTAATGAAAAAGAGATTCACATTTTTGGGTAATTTTGCACTCCAAGACAAATCTAATCAGGACAACATAAAAAGATCTCTTGTCTTTAGCTTCAAGTCTGATATCAATGACTGAGAGTGATAAGCTTTTATATTTCATAAACATAAAAATGGTCAATAAAACTTCTATTTTAGGCCAACATGTACAACACTCAGTGTTGAGTGGTCAGTGTCTTGCTAAGTCAAGATGAGACGCAGTCAGCGAAGTTGGTAGGGGTCTCTTATTTGACTGCATCAAGAATGGGGTGGCTTGATGGGGTAGGGAAAGATCTGCAGATATTTTTTTTTATTTCCAAACTCATCACTTTTCTTACAAATTGATAGATCTAGATCTATCTTATTATAATGTTGAAAGTGAGTATTAAAATTTTATTTTTGCACTTCTATGCTTTCAGTGATGTCCACTTGAATTCATAAAAAATTGATTGCTGTTCATTTTGTTGTACAACCAAAAGAAAAGCTACTGATCAACCAGATCTAGATCTTCCTTCCTCCACATCCTAAACGAAGTGGGTGCATGCAGCAAGTTCGGCTGTGGGGAAGGTATTGCTTTCTCAAAGCCCGCTGAGATTTGTGATGTCATAGGTACTAAAATTTCCTTTCTTACAGTTTATATAGAACTGTTATTACAAACAGCATATGCTGATATAGGAGGAAAAAAAAAGAATTAAGAACTGATGGAGCAGCTTTATATGGGTTTGCTCTTGTTCCAAAACTGACATAAAAAATTCTTTTTGTGTATTATATACTTTTATTTCAATAATGCAGATTTCACTTCTAAAGTGATTGATACGGTTGCTAAATGAATCACCCAAAATTAATTGTGTTTGTATACTGAATTTTTATTACTCCTTTGTTATATTTTGTTTGCACATTTTATTTGTTCATTTATGATGTCCAAAAAAAAAAGATATCAGGGAGACACCTGGGAGTCATGACCTGGGTGTGGCCCGGCCCCCTTAGAGTGTCAGAAGTTCTGGGCCGAAACACTTGCTACAAGGGGGGTTTCTTCTCTGAAGAATCGCTGTTATCTAGCTCCCCAGTGAGTTTCTACCTACTACACATGGCATGTCCATTGACTTCTAGGAATTGGCCGGAGGGTGTTCGGAAAAGACCAGAGGACTCCTGGAAAGACAGGTGACACTAGGAAAGACTAGAATTGAGGCCTCGCGGGCTAGCAACCCCTTGGTCTCTAAATATAAATCGCTACAAGACATAATAAAGAGAGATGCTCCCATGATCCACCTAAAGGGGGAGAGAATGATGGATCAATCGGTGACAAATCGATCACGACTGAAAACGCCCATGGGCTACGAGATCAGAACAACGGAGCAATTTGGAAATGGTCTACCAATGTGTATGTGGCAGAAGATTTACCACCGAAAGAGGGATGAAGATCCACAGGACTAAAATGGGCTGCTTGAATGCTTCGACGAATCAACAGCAGCCCACTGCTCAGGCAGGTAAGACGTCGGAAAACCAAAGCCAGGTTCAAAACCACAGTGCTGAGGAAATCCACGCTGAGGAGCCTGACGAAGAATTCTGACAGCTCATCAACGCTAAACGCCAGAAGATCAATTTCCCACCAGCAAGCTCTGGATAGCAAAATAGTCCTACAACTGGACAAGCTCATCGGGAAGAGCACTTTGGAGCACAAACTTACCACTTTCGGTGACATTATCTACCAGACATATCTTAACACCTTCGGGGCTAAACAACATCAAGCCAAAAGAGAACCTAAGAAAAGTAGAAGGCAACGTGAGATGGAAACCCTGCGAAAGCAGACTGAAGAAGAGAAAAATGGGCTGCAGGAACTTTGGCGAGTTTGAAGGCGAGACACTCAGCACTGAGCAGAGCAGAATCCGCAAGGAAGAGACGAAGTCAAAAGAAAAAGAACCATGAACGCTTCTACAAAGACCCATTTCAGTTTGCAAGACAACTCTTTCAGCAACCAAGATCAGGTTCTCTTTCAGTACAGAAAGAACAGCTGGAGGCCCACCTGAGGAAAACATATTCTGACCCAAATAGAGAAATACCTCTAAGTGAACCTGCTGGTCAGGTGTGGCCAGCTGCTCCCGGAGAAGAATTCAACAGCAAACCACCAAGCTTAAAAGAAATCAATTCAGTAGTGCAAAAAGCAAGGGCCAAGTCAGCTCCAGGCCCCAATGGCGTGCCTTATCTACTGTATAAAAGATGCCCAAACATTCTAAAGCGGTTACACAAAATTCTCCGAGAAGCATAGAGCAACCTCAAGATCAGTGAGCAGTGTATGTCTGCTGATGGAGTTTATATACCCAAGGAGCAAAACTCCACTGAAATAAATCAGTTTGGACCAATCTCGCTATTGAATGTAGAAGGAATGTGGACCTGGCAAATGCTTACGGGTCGGTACCATAACAAATGATTCAGCTGGCCCTGAGGATGTACCATGTTCTGGAGGATATACAAGTCATGCTAGATGACTATTTCAGCGGTTTCTGAATGAGATTCTCCACTAATAGCTACACCACAGACTGGATCAACTTGGAAATTGGAATCGCCATGGGCTGTACCATATCACCAATCCTGTTCGTCATGGCTATGGAAGTCATCTTGAAAGCAGCAGGAGATAGCGCAGGCCCGGCCAGTCTAGGTGGTGGCTACATGCCTTCTTTGAAAGCATTCATGGATGATACCACCATAATCTGCTCAAAGTAAGACGAAACACGCCAAATGCTAGAGCGCCTTGACCTCTTAATGGCATGGTGCAGGATGAAATTCAAACCAAAGAAGTCTCGCAGTCTTTCAGTAAGGAAAGGTAAGATAGATGCGACGACGATATTCACAGTGGCCAGTCAGCAGATACCAACGGTCAGTCAAGAACCAGTAAAGAGCCTTGGGAGATGGTACGATTCATCCATGAAAGATACCAAAAGAGGACTAGAAACAATAGAACTTGCTATCGAAGGCCTGCTAGCCATCAACAGATGTGGCCTTCAGGGTAAGCTGAAAGTGTGATGCCTACAGTTCATGCTCCTCTGGCCACTCCTGGTCTATGAAATCTGCTCAACTATAGTTGAGACAATAGAAACTAAGATCAATAAGTTCACCAGGAGGTGGTTAGGGGTACCTCCGGGTCTAACAGATGTGGCAATGTACTGTAAAGCAAAGCTGAGACTACCACTAAAATCCATCTTGGAAGAGTATAAATGTGGCAAAGCCAGGCTACTCTCTATGTTAGAGGAATCCGAGGACCCAGTTGTGAAGACAGTGCAACCGACCATAAAAACTGGTACGAAATGGAAAGTTGCCGAAGCCGTAGACGAAGTTAAAGAGTGCCTTAAGATTAAAGATGTGATTGGGCAAACTCAAACTGACCGCAAAGGGCTAGGATCATCTACAGCAAAGTTGTGGTCAAAAGCAGACGGGAAAAAGAAAAGAGACATGGTCATCAATGAGATATGGCTCAATGAAGATTCCAGAAGGGTTCAGAAAGCAGTCCAGCAACCTCAACAGGGACAATGGACTAATTGGGATAATGCCCTGCAGAAATCCCTCACATGGAATGAGATCTGGCAATGGCGCCACTTCGGATCAGCTTTCTCATACGATCTCCTGCAAATCTGGTACGGTGGGGAAAGAAAGAGGACAGGGGGAGGCGCTAAGTCATGGCACACAAGGCTGGTGAGGACAACAAACCAGATAAAATGCCTTCTAGACGGTTGTGATGACTGGGATGTTTCAGCAGATCTTCCAGAATGGGACAGTCACCCCAGTATAATCAAAGAAACAAGATTAAGGCCTGATATCATGATCCATTCAGCTTCCACACAATTGATAATGGTGGAGCTAACAGTACCTTACAAAAACAGAATGGAAGAGGCCCACATCTACAAAAGAGAGAAATACATGAACCTGACCAAAGAGCTAGAAAATGCCCGCTACAAAGCTGTGGTGATGCCCGTTGAGGTTGGTGCCACAGGATTCGTAGGGTCATCAGTCTACGACCTCCTGACTTAACTTTCAACATGTGGCAACAAAAGAACAAAAGCTCTAAAGTTACTAGCGGAAATAGCCGAAAACAGTTCCTGGTGGATCTGGGGCAGGAGAAATCCTTCATAAGGATTAAAAAAAGCTCTAACCATCGCAGGTCCAGTTGGCGAAGTGGTATAGCGCCGGGATCAGCAATTCATCAAGAGATGAGGGTGTGGGCTCGAATCCTGGCGCTGTGCAAAAAAAAAAGATAACAGGGAGACACCTGGGAGTCATGACCTGGGTGTGGCCCGGCCCCCTTAGAGTGTCAGAAGTTCTGGCCCGAAACACTTGCTACAAGGGGGGTTTCTTCTCTGAAGACTACCTGTTATCTAGCTCCCCAATGAGTTTCTACCTACTAGAAAATGCGTTAAACATTTATAATTTCACACCTATGATATTTATGTCTTTAGTGCCATTAATGTAATGGCCTAATAAATATTTCTATTTATTTTTTCTTTAAATGAAAATGCTTTGGGTCCTTTAATAAAGGTGACTATAGGCCTATGTGCTTTGTCTTTGAAGTGCTTCTGCACAAAAAGGTTTATTAGGGAAAAAAAGTTTAAAAAATCAAAATTCTCTTCAAGCCACATGAGGACTTTTTTCCTTTTTTTTCCTTATATTACGAAAATCTTAATAATTGGTTTAAAAGCAAAAAGTTACAAATGTACAAAAACCTCTTGAGCCGAGTAGTGCACCACGATATCTCTTCCATCTTGTGAACCCATAAGTGCACCACACTGTGCAGATACATATATTCTGTTAACATCAATGTAACACGCTATGTCTATTAATACTACCCTATGATCCTAGAATCGTAACACGCTGTGTCTACCACCTTCCAAGCAGTGAAACATGCTGTCTCTACCATCTCAAGTTCCCAACAGCACAACACGCTGTGCCTACTATCCCGTGTTCCTCACAGCGTAACACGCTTTGTCTACCATCGCCCCATCCTAAAATAGAAAAGGGAGGAGTGTTGTTCATAATTCCGAAGTTTTCTGGCGAAAATTAAGGGATATTAATCTTCTCAAAGAACATGTTGTCAAAGCAGATAGGAAATCGAGCTTGCTGTATTGGGTTTTTTTTTTTTGAAAATGCCAACATATTTTGTGATTATAGATCTAGATCTAGTCGTTTAAATTAGAGGTCCCAGCTAAGTCTTTTGGCCAGGGCAGCAAACACATAAAACAGACCATTGTTATACTATATGGCACCAAATATTATATTTCCTAGATGACATTGATGAATCTAAATTATCTAAAATGTAAATCTACAAAAAGTCTCCATCTAGGTTTGTAAAAATTTATTGGTTCTAGATCTAGAAATTACTTACTACAATTCTAAAACTTCCCAAGAGTTCGTTTGATCTACTTTCGCTTTACACAACACGCTACCGATTAGCACTATAATTTCCGGGACTAGCAGTTTAAAATTAGGAAGTCGTTAGAGTTGTGTTGTGAGGTTATTTTTACCATACCCTCTGGACTAATACGATAATATCATACAGGATTGTGTAATTTCGCTGCAGCCCATTGGCCTACTCAATGTCTTTGATTTGTATTGTTTTGTATTTTTTTAAACAAGAAGTATGTTTTCTTAGAACTGAGGCTCAGTTGAGCACAAAATGAACATGAACGAAGTAATCACCAGGACTACCATGTTATTAAAGATGATATAAAATTTGCTCAGCAAATTTGCCCTAAACAATTATGGTTATTCCCCCCCTTTTTCCCCCCTCTCTTAGTCCTCACGTAATTTTCGAAAAAGATGTTCTTTAAATCCGTCAGTGTTTTTTATCACTTACATTTTGGCTCAGCCTTTGGCGAACGTCAATAACAACCGTCAGTTGTGGCATTGTCTGATACTTCATGTCAATAAAACCTGCGACGCTTCTATTTCTATGCTTGGCTCCTTTGAAAAATCGATGATTTAGACAAACTTTTATCTCAGACTGAGGTTCCATAAGTATATTCCATATGTAATAAACCAATATTTCCCGGCGACATAAAAAACACGATTTCTACCTCATCTTTAACGTCCCTTGAACCAATTAGACAGGGCACTAAGGAATTCTTTGCAACACACTCTATCTTTTACGCACACAAACACACTTGCTTTTGAATTTTTTTTTTTCAAACCATTTTTGTATCTGACATATGATCCAAACTCCCCTAGCTGAGGAATTTATACATTAACAAAAGTTTTCTCAATTTCTATTAGCACCATTATACAAGCTACCTATTCGTCAACAAGCATAGCTTTAACATCACATGATCATTCAAGGCCTTCTTGCAAATGTTCGAGGGGGGGGGGGGGGAGAAAAGAAAGAAAAAAAGAACGTTTTGCTCCCTTTGCCTGGATAATTTGCCTGCAATTTTAGTGCCTAGTTGTTTAGCAACGATCAATGTTCGATTGAAGAATCAATTGAGATTATCAAGTCCGCCACATGTGCAGCTTACTCATTTCGTGGCATTTCTATTCTTTTAGGTGGCTTGTGGAATTATTTTTTAGCCTACTAAACTTGTCAAAAATAAAAATAAAATGAAGATGAACTGATCGATGCTCCCTGTTGACTTATTTATTTTTTTTTGGTTGTTTTTGATCTTCGTAATCATGGGAAAGCGAAACAAATTTGTTGCTTTAAATGGAGTTCGACGAAGCACAACATATACATTTTACTTCTGAGCGTGAATTATCAATGTCTTACGAAACGTGGACAATAATGCGTTGCCATTATTTGTATAAAGCAATTGCATTGAAATAAAAATATGCTTTTGGTTCACAACCCCAAATTGTTCAGGACAAATCTATTCCAATGCGCCCCCCCCCCCCCCAAAAAAAAAAAAAAAAAATAAATAAATAAATAAATAAAAAATAAATATAATTGTAAAATAAATATAAAAAAAATCTTACCCACGACAATCACATTTGCATAATTTTAATTCTGCTTATTCGTTTAAAAGAAAAAAGTATGTAAAGGTATAGGGTAAACGTGCTAGATATGCATACATTACACAAAGTCCTAAAGATTATGGATAGCATCTAACAATACCGGATATAAGGATACTAGATGGACTTTCAACTTCATAACCCTCTTAATGGGAGATGAAGAAGAAAACAATCGGTATCATATCAATATCTCTGGCATCAACACAAATTACTGAAAGAACCGAAATACTCTACTTCTGTCCAAATCCACATTTCGACACAAGAAGCAAAATGCTTTACGTCAAAATGTAACGCCATTGTAGATCCATTGATTTTCACATTTAAAATTTAAAAAAAAAGTTATTCGAACAAACCTCATTAAAAAAAAGTTAAGACTTAAAAAGACCATGGTTTGTAGCACCGATCAAAATTGGAGAAAAAAAATCTAAAACACGTGTATATTGAAAGGTATGTATGACATGTAATGAAGCATTAGTTCATCAAAGGTATTATACCGTGATTATCTCGTCAAAAAATTGAAGTTTGGTAGCTCTGTAGTTACATAAATCTTTTATAACGAATTTAAATGAATGTCTGAAATATAATGAGATAATAAATAGATATTAACAGAGGAAAATTTAAAACGGATGAAATAAAATTAATCTAAAAAGGAACAGATTGATTAATAGAAGAAGAGTGGTGCGGGAATAAAGAAATTTTTGGAGAGAGTGAGAGAGAGAGAGAGCGAGAGGGAGAGAGGGAGAGAGACAGATAGACAGGCAGACAGACAGACAGACAGACAGAAAGAGAGACAGAGGGTCAAACACGAAAGACACACTTGTAAAAATTACGATCTGCACAGTTTTGTTGAATTACGTCTGATGCAGTATGAGTAACTGCTACTGAATTGAATATTGGTTTAAATTTTTCTGGATTTCCCCCCCTAGATCCCACCTATTTTTTTTATCGTCAGGGCAAAGCTTAAATATAATGGGTGGCAGGACTAGGGTTAAAAGTACCTGCCATGTTTTTAGAAAAGTTTTTCAGGATTGTTGTAATCAATTGCAACAATCCTGTTATTGTTTTCATTTGTTTTTTTGTTTTTTGTGTTTTGTTTTTTTTTCTCTCATAATTCTTGATTATGAATCTCTGCAACACAGAGAATCGAAACTAGTATGGTCACATAAACTATGGAGATGCAAGCAAAACAACTAAAGATTTTATCTATTTTTTTTCTTCATTAAAATCAATATTCCATTTATTTAGAAGTTATTTTTTAACTGATAAGGTAATCAAACGAAGTAAATCATTGATAGGGAAACAAATTAATAGAGTATAGATATAGCTCAAGATCGGCAAATAGGATGAAAGACGTAAAAACACAAGAAAGGACAAATTGTATGGACAAGCTTAGTGTATTATAAACCTCTGAACGGTACCCATTGCCTTCCCGAGACAAAACCAGACCTCAGATTAACCTCAGAGCCATCCTCCTCTAGAAGTGACAGAATTTAGATTTTGTATTGGCTTCTGTCGATTTTGGTGGTGCTGTTTAGTATTTACTACTCTATAGTCTTTGATTTCTGTTTTGTTTTGTTTTTAATATTTTTGTTATGATCTGTTCAAAAGAGTTATAGTTCATTATTCCATAATTCCTTCATCATGGCGTTTAAGCATGATCTAATTTGTAAATTTCAATAGTTATCTTTCTCTCTTAATCTTCGGCTCTCCTCTTTAACTTGACTATTTCTCTCTCTCTCTCTCTCTCTCTCTCTCTCTCTCTCTCTCTCTCTCTCTCTCTCTCTCTCTCTCTCCCTCTCTCTCTCCCTCTCTCTCTCTCTCTCTCGTCTCCTAATCTTCAGTCTTCCCTTTTAACTTCTAATAACCTCTCTCTCTCTCTCTCTCTCTCTCTCTCTCTCTCTCTCTCTCTCTCTCTCTCTCTCTCCCTCTCCCTCTCTCTCTCTCTCTCTCTCTCGTCTCCTAATCTTCAGCCTTCCCCTTTAACTTCTAATAACCTCTCTCTCTCTCTCTCTCTCTCTCTCTCTCTCTCTCTCTCTCTCTCTCTCTCTCTCTCTCTCTCTCTCTCTCTCTCTTTCTCTCTCCCTCTCTTTCTCCCCCTTCCAGCTTTACTCATCAGCAGCCCAAGAATTTGGAACGAAACTCGGAGCTACAGGAAAATGTGAAATAAGCTCATATTGGAATCGCTTTTTCCTTTTATTAGCACGGCCACATTAGGAGAAGAAAAATATCTAAACATCAGTTTAAAATTGTTCACCAAAGAATCGTTTTGTTTTAAATAGTATAACATTCAGTATACCAATAATTCCATAAATCGCAAAATTTGGAGGAAAAAAAATATTATAATGAACCTATTGAGAACTTGAGAAGCATAATTTTGTTCTCAAGGAATCTCATCGTTTTAAAGTCGAGTGCGCTAATTTGCGTTCATGCGTTTCAGTCACTTCGTTAGACCTACGCTGAATACGCAGCCACGTCAAACCGTTAACCATTAAATAAATTAGAAAACAAATAATTTTAATCAATCGTATTTGCTAGTTCAACACGCCCCCCCCCCCTCTCTCTCTCTCTCTCTCTCTCTCTCCCCTCCCCTCCCCCCATTCCTCCACATACACACAGACAGCAGCTTTTATTTGAGGTGGGGCAGAGCAATCGTCTTATGTAGATACATTTCTAGTCATGAAGCTACTATCTTAGCTAAAGTTGTTCATTGTTTATTAGCGAAAGTTTATTAATTAGCGTTTCCCCTTCAATTTTACCGAGGAATAAATAAATTTATGGAGAAAGTAATGTTGCCATCTTTTAATTTTGTATGTAGAAGCCACATTTATAATTTTTTTTTTATATAAGTTCTAATCAATCTCAATCTCAAATTAAGAAGGGCACAGTTTTTTTTTCATAAATCCCGCTCAACTCTATAATTATATTATTAAAATGTATGCAGCATAATCGTAGTTTTTCTTATTCTTTTGTGAAACTTACAACTTTTTCTTAAAGATCATGTAGAAAGACAGAGGCTGTCCGCCGTGCCATGGGATGAAAGTGGTTTTATGGATCACCCCCACCACTAGATGGCCAGACGAAGGCATCAAACACGAGACATCCTTATTGATAATTTCAACAATCTAACTGACTAAGCTTTCTGTCACATACAGGGAAAACAGAATGAAAGACTGAAAGATCTTTACTGATATTTAGCAATAGTACCGCGTCTTTTTTTTTATAACGTTTCCAGCTTCTCAGCCTCATCATCATGAAGAAAAAAAAGAAACCCCGATGATTATGATCGTTAGTATAATACTTGTGCGTGTTGTAGACTTTCTGTGTGACAAATCGCTAAGGGGGAGCCAAATTCTCGCAGTCTATTATGTACAAATCTATTCCACGATCTTTTTTTTTTTTAAATTTGTTTCTCCCTTTTATGCTGGCAAACTGGAAAAAGGAAAAAAAAAAACATTTGCGCTGTTTCATGCCGTCTAAAATAATTTTAGATAAAGAGGAAAGTATTGCATAACGTCTTTGGAACGAAAGTTTTCCCAGCTTCATTGAATCTTACAAGTTTTAAGCCCCTCAGTTCTTTATCGTCGCCTAAGGTACGTTCATTTTTATACATCTTTTTCTAATCTAAATATAAGGTTTTTTTTTGTCTTGTTTTTTAGATTGTTCTTATATTATTGGTTATAACCACGGAGCACTGATCACGATATCTCCATAGTTTGAATTACTTCCCTAAGCAAGCCGGTGATTAATGCGGCTAGCAGATGACATCTTCGGTGTTTTATTGGAGGGTGAGAATGATCGCTTTGATGATCTGAACCAAGATCTTCTGCCGCGCCGGCACAACGGTTTGCTTGTTACCATACATACGCCCTGTCTTAGTGATCAAAGATCCTAATCGTATCATAAAACTCTAGTCTCTAAGGGATTCTTCAAAGCTAAAATATGGGCAAAGCGCTACATTTTAACAATCAATAGAAATCGGAAGAAAAAAATAGTTTTTCCGACCTGGACATGTCAGATTAATTACATATTCGAGGTGAAAAAAAAATAGAACATAAAAATCCCACAAAAAATCGAAAAAAATCGTTGTAAACATAAATCTAAACGTATGATAGCCTATTGTCGTACTCTATGAAAAAAATGAGAAGGCAGCAATGGATTCATTGGGTAGGACAAGGCCAGTGTATGCTTCATTGGATGCAAATCATAGTATCAGAGGAAACCCCTTTCTTCTGGTCGCAATCTCATTCTGGAGCGACACTCCCAGCATTTTTGCCGCAGCATCAGAGAAGCAAGTCCGACGTTTATGGCGTCTCAGAATCGCACGTTGTGTATTGGAGGGTGGCCAGATGGTACCTGTTGTTACACAAGGCGAAGATCTGTTTGTCTGATCCTCCGATTGCTCTAGACGATAAACGATAAACTAAACTGGCTCTTTGTCTATAAAATCAGTACTATCCCTTATGATTGTAACTTGTGAGGTCTGCAAGTTACTTACAAGACAGTCTCCATGTGACGAATACAAAGCTATGCCAAATAATGTAATATAGTTTAATTAGATCTTGATCTTCCCGTTTGATGCCCCAAGAGAATCGCAGTTATGATTAAACATATTAGGAGTCAATTCTTTATCCATCAAGCCTTAACACCATAATAATAATACATTTTTTTTTTCTTAATTGATCTTCATACTTTTTCAACCACGACACCTACTGTCATCATTCTTTTATAAAATGATATGACATTTTTCTTCTTTTCCTCAATGGAAGCCGTGTTGAATCGTGGGAGAGTTAGAGAGGAGTCACCAGAACATATTCGTCGATCGATAAAACATTACAGACTGATAAAATTGAGAATGACAAGAAAGGTAGAGATAAACATAGAATGAAAGAAAGTTACAATAAAAGAGAGAGAAAAAAGAGGGGGTGGGTGGGAGAGAGAGAGAAGGAGGTAAAGAATCAACTTGGGGCCGTCATAACGTAGATAATGAACGAAGGAAAATAAAATCTGTATTGTTCCAGGTTGGTCTCTGTATCTCTTTTCCCCTCCCATTCTGTCTTTCCCCAATCCCCAACCCCCCCCCCCCCCCCCTCTCTCTCTCTCTCTCTCTCTCTCTCTCTCTCTCTCTCTCTCTCTCTCGCTAGATCTAGGTTTGTTATTGATTTTTCTAAACTGTCTCTCTGTCATTCTCTCTCTCTTTCTCTCTCAGAGTATTTTCCTTTAAACTTGTAACACAGTTACAGACACTTTATTATTAGTTTGCACTTAAGAAAGATTTTACGGGTTATTAAAAGAAGCAAAACAAATTTTCCGGCGTATTTCCAATATTCAAAATTTAAATCCCTTTAACAGGTAGACTCTCGTCATCGACTGCAGCTTATTGCACATTGCCTGAGCTGAGATCAGACGTCGCCTACAGAGACAAAAAGGCAAAAGCTCAGTCATGATATCCTTATCAATTCTACCTATCAGTATCACTTCTGCATAAAGGAGGCTACGATTAAGGAACGTTTGCACGTAACTCGCCGGAGGACTGAAGATGATTGACTCTGAATTTCACATAATAGGCGAGCGTGTCTGGACAACAGGTTTGAACTGGTTAGTCCAGACAATCCGGCGCCAGTAACTGACCTGAGTATTTTCAGCATCTCTCTTCTTACTTAATTGCATTAATGGATTTTTCTCCTTCTTCTTCGTTTCTTCTACCTCTTTTTCTTCGTTTCTTCTTCCTCTTCTTTTTCTTCGTTTCTTCTTCCTCTTTTTCTTCGTTTCCTCTTCCTCTTCTTTTTCTTCTCCTCCTCCTCATTCCTGTTCTTTTTCGTCTTCCTCTTGTTGTTTTGTTGTTGTTGTTGCTGTTGTTGTTGTTGTTGTTGTTGTTGTTGTTGTTGTTGTTGTTGTTGTTGTTGTTGTTCTTCTTCTTCTTCTTCTTCTTCTTCTTCTTCTTCTTTTTCTACTTCTGTGGTATAAGTTTGCATCTCCCACTTTTTCCCCTTTGTCTCACTCCTAAAAGTTGGGTTTGAAGCGGAGACTATATCCTGAAGTTTGTTGAATTTACCCACGGTTTTGAATGCATGGGAGGAGAATGTTCGCGATTCGCATGTAACTGTAAGCACAGGTCCTTAATACGACTTGGCCGAAAGGAAATAATTGACGGGTTAAATAAAAGTTTGAACTACAAAGCCTTGAATTCAATAGGAAGCCATTTTGTGACCAATCATCGGGGAAGAGCAGTACGGCAGGTATTAGACTTTTCTCGTTTGAGTGATATGCCTTCAGGCCAAAGGCCATCAGTGAAACGTCGGTTATTTGTGGGACAGGGCGATTTTGTAACGTCAAATATCGAAGCTTCATTCTTGTGGCGTTTCTCATATAGCTCAATTCTGAATTTCAAAACACCATTAATTTAGGATTTCCCTAAAAATTACTTATTATTGTTTGTGATATTCACAATTTCATCAAATATCACCAATTTAAGTTTCTAAGAAATGTAGGTTCCTCAAACATTCCTGAACAAAGTTGCAAATGTTGAACACAAATATTTTGTGAAAATCAATAAACAATAACTATCTAGGCATGATATAATTTCAATGTTAAGCTATGTGTCTCCTTTCTTAAATCCTATTCCATGCCTCATCACCTCCGCTTTTGAGAAGGTTTGAGGAAATAGAAGACATTGGCTTTTATTTTATAACTTTATTAGGATTTAAGAGAAAAAAAGCAATAATTCTGACTCTCTCTCTCTCTCTCTCTCTCTCTCTCTCTCTCTCTCTCTCTCTCTCTCTCTCTCTCTCTCTCTCTCTCTCTCTCTCTCTCTCTCTCTCTCTCTCTCTCTCTTTCTCTCTCTCTCTAAATTATAGAAAGGCAAAACACGCACTTGGAGGACAACTTGGTCATTGTAAAGGATCCAAACGGACTCGTGTGTTTTATTTATTTATTTTTTTTTACATCTGAAAAGGTTGTGTAGCTGGTCTTAAATTAGATTCTACTTTATTCAGGTGCAGTAAAACTGGTTTTCGAAATTTGTTTTGTATATTCTTTCTTAAAATATGAAACAAACAAACAAAAAACATCTTTGTTAGAAAATGACAGAATTTCATTATACATTCACCTAATATTTTTATATAATAATATTTTAGAAGTCGAGCCTGGACATCACAAGAGGGAGTATGGAAGTTTCTATCTAAACATCAATTACAACAAAAAGACAGAATTCGCCAGCGTGGAAAAAAAATTAAAACCGCCACAGTTTTCTTTTCAAAGAAATCTACTTTCTGTGAAAGAAGTCTTTGAGCAGCAAGATTCGAGACTAGATTAGGATGAGTTGCAAACTGAATTTAAACATTCTTGTTGCTGAACTCCATCAAACGCGAGGGGGTTGAAAGGGACAAGGGAGTAGGCCGGTAATAGCAATAAACTTGGGAAAACTGCATTTCATAAATCATCTTCATTGTCTCTCCCAACTCCATAGCCTATGTGTTTAGTAACTGAGTACATTTTCAATATAAGAAATCGTAATTATTATAGCTTCCACCTAAAAGTAAAACACAATTCTAGGACTCTAATTTAGGGCAAATTCAGGCGACAATAATAATTATTATGAAATTCTGAAAAACATTATCCTTCGTCTATTATACTCCTATTAAGTGGATCTTTTTATAATTTTTTTTTTCAATTAAATTGGCTCTCTATTACTTTTATGTCTCTTCAATGAATTTCTGTGGGAGAAAATGCATTCTATTTAGTTTCATTCAGTCATGAGGAAAATTTTTCTGAAAATAAGATACATTTAAACCTAATGATTACGAGAATGTCAACATGCTGCAGTGTTGTGTAGTATAATGAGGTGCGATGCATTAATTTCATGGCTGATTTTCAAATATCCGGTACTTTAATAACTTCCAGATCTAATTTTTGAAGTCCTAGGCTACCTGAATAAATTGGTAGGATAATATATCAATGGGCTTGGGTAAAGGCATACACAACAAAGCTCTTTAGCTATGCTAAACAAAATAGATCTCACTGCTTGAGAAGAATTTGTAGGCTCATTATTCCGCGTGCCTTTTCAAACTACTGACCGCGGAATGGCAGTGTGTGAGACAGTACGTGTACATGTACCATCCAGTAGCTGGTTTAGGTTATAGCAACATTGACACTGTAACCTACTATAACAGTTAAACTCCTCTAATTTTCCTGGTGTATCTTACAGGCAGGTTGACACCAACAATTTAATAACCAATAAGATTAAATGCTCGAGAATCGCAAAATTAGTGGGGTTTTTTTTAAAACTTTTTAAGCGCTGAAAGAGTGAGATGAAGCTGTGTGAGCGAAAAGTGAGCTTCTATAAGTAGTTTAATTTATCAAGGGTTTGAAAATAAAGGATATTGCACTCTTATTTGCGTAAAAAGAATATAAAATTATTGGTATCCTCAATTTTCCAGGTCTCTAAAATTTTCAGATAATAAATCTCAATGAACTTTTATGGAGCTGTGGGGGCGGCGTATACGAGTTATGTGTAAAAGAAAACAATATAAAAAATAAAATATTGATCATAGTCTTTTCGAGCTTTATAATGCGGCTCGGATTGATAACTCAGACTAAAGAAACGAAAAAAGTTCTTATTGTTGTACTACTACTTCTACTACTACTACTACTACTACTACTACTACTACTACTACTACTACTACTACTACTACTACTACTACTACTACTAGTATACTACTACTACTACTACTACTACTTCTACTACTATTACTGCCGCTGCTGCTACTACTACTACCACCACCACCACCACCACCACCACCACCACTACTACTACTACTACTACTACTACTACTACTACTACTACTACTACTAGTACTACCATTATTATTATTATTATTATTATTATTATTATTATTATTATTATTATTATTATTATTATTATTGTTCTTTCAAAATTTTTTTTTTCTTTTTTTTTTCAAAACATGATGAAGGATCGGAAGATTTTTAGGTGTTTATGTCTTTAGAATTTATGAGAAATAATTTCATACATGAAGAACGAGATCCAGAATCTAGAATCTAGTTCTCTTTCAAAAGCGCAGTATTACCAATCTACAATTGATTTGATTGAGTTGCCAATAATTGATATTGTGCCACCTGACATTTTGTGCAAGCCAATACTGACAACACATTTAGTTCTTTTTTCTTCTCTTCTCGGGACTTATTCCAGTAGTTTGATTAACGTCTCCTACGCTTTTTGAAGAAATCTATACGAAGGTACTGCCAAAGTAAAGTCGCTGTCAATTCTCTAAGCAGAGGGCAGGTCTCTTAGGTGGCCGACCATTTGTTCACACGCGTTAAACCAATCAGGGAATCTCGTCCGCCAGTATAGGCCACGCCTCCTCTCACTCAAGTCTCTCGAGGAGTATGATTGGCCGCAGGATGTAGCGAGACGGTGGCGACTTGTGATTTATGCCTAGCTGCTCTGTGGGATTTAGTAAACACATGTAAGTCTTTTGAGTCGTCAGTTTCACACCGTCTGAGGCGTTTTGCCAACCGTGAGATAGACATTTTACCTGTCTGCCGTTAAGAGTAGCGCAAGCGTGCAGTGAAGTTTAGATCTAGGGAGTAATTCGAAAAGGTCTGGATCTCCACAAGCCTTAGCCTCCCGATCAAAATCGATCGCTCACAAGTGTTATACCCTTAGCTTGACGAGGAGTACAGTACATTCGGTATCGCCTCAGTGACAGATATATCAAGGTAGAGACACATCAACAGTGAATTCACCATTTCAAATCGTTGTGTTATCTAGAGACGATTTGCGGGTGGTCGCTTTGTTATTAAATATTATTAAATATCTCATTTGAGACAAGTGTAATATTGTAAATAATTTTTTCCTTGTCCTTTAGCTTGCAAGTAAATTACTGAGACAGTGCTAGTTTGATCTGTCCGGGTCAAACTGGGCCCGATGTTAGATTCCACATTGAAGTGCGAGTTCCCCGCAGACCGTTGTACGGGCAGCTCAGCAGACCTCTCTAGCACAATGACCACACTGCCTTCCATGGACATCAACCACTTGCTCAGCGCCGTGGATCAGGATTTACACCAACAACATCACCATCAACAACAGCAGCAGTCAAATGACGGCAGCAAACATGGCGTCATGGCTGGTAGTGGCAGCGACAACAACCCAGAGCGCCATCTCAACGTTGTTCTTGAAGACAGGGAGTTATGGGAGAAGTTCAAAGAGTTCACTAATGAGATGATCGTCACCAAGAATGGGAGGTAGGTCTGGGCTAGGCTAGTTACAAGAATAGACTTTGTTAAGATTGAAAATCATGTAAAATTCCTATTTGTGATTAAAGGTATCCTGCTGATCTCAGTGACTAAGAGCATACTGTTTGTGATTATCATAATGCATCATTCTGATAAAACTTAGATCTGGGGCTCGAATTGGCCGCAAATTTGTTAAAATTATTACCATATAATGGCAGTAACAATTTAGTTACTTTTCGCGCATTCGTTTTAATCTTAGCTGAGAACTTTTCTGCAAAGCTTTGAAGCATTAGTGATCGCTGATTTTTTTTTTCCGAAGAATAATTCGCAATAAGTTATCATCGTCGAAGAGATCGTTTACCGTTATGCCTGTTTCATATGCAATTTACGGAGGGCGTTTCCGCTACTCATTTCATATTATCCCCATTTTTATTTCATTTCAGAAAGCTTTGGAAATGATATCCTACTTTAAATGAGTTCGTGATCTTAAATTTAGACTCGTTGATTTTAGTTTAATATTTTCAGATTACTCGTTTGCGTACACTTACAGCACTCAAATATTATTAATTCTATTATTTTCTCTATTACCCAATATGATTTATGCATATTGAAATGCAGTAGACCTCCCTTGATCTCTAACGCAGTTACGCAGCTGCTTGCGCAATTGACAAGATTCATAATTATATAGATTGCTACGATTTTTTGAACATCTGTGTGTAGCTTCTCTTCCCCTCCCCCAGCCAACCCCCATCCACAAAAAAGTTATTTAATTATGTAATGATCCTTCTACGAGACAGGTTATGGGTCATGATTTCTGTCCAACATGTAGAATACCTTCATATCTCATTAAATCGAAATGACAGCAAGTATGGTTACCATGATGAAAATGAATAATTACTATTATAATGCATAATTATGTTTATTTCAGTATTTAACCTAATGTGAACACAACTTCTTTTATTTCGTTTAAGACACTTTTTAAAATATTACTGTAGAACTGATGTTCCTTCATCATTCTCAGACCAAAGGCGCTACTTGAATATTTTTGCATAATACGACTGCACTTTTTTTAAAGCTTTTTAAACACTAATATAGTTTTCTTAACTTATTTATTGAAAACACATCAATGATAACATAAATGTTGTAGTCTCCAGAGCCACAACTCAAAAATGTTTATTTAAAAAGCCTTGCTGAGTAATGTTCACATTAAATCTTAATTCGGTTTGGTATTGTTCTCTCAGACCTAATGCATATGAATTATACCGAAATAAATTGACACACTTTAATCGTGCGCGAAACTTTGCGGGTTTTTTTTAGTTATTTTAGCTAGGAAAATTATACATCTTTTTTTTTTTTCAGCAGATTTTGATAAATTAATAACGTAATCATTTTGACTAAGCTATCGCTAGACAGTCAGGATGTCAGGATAATGTCTGAGTGAACTCTAAAGCAGACAGGATGGTACGAGTATGATTTTAAAACTTTTTGAAGACTTGATTAATTTCGTTTTGTGCATCGTCAGTCAGTATGTTTGATGCTGTAGGCTGTTTTTATTTTAATATCACAACACTTTTATTATGTTATTTTTTTTTCTTTCTGACATTTCAAAATTATAGTCGTGTAGATAACAGCGAGCTTATTTGACTCAACCCTTTTGTTTACGATTCCAGTTAAAATAACTTATTTAATTTAATTTGTCGTTCGTTTTCATTTATATTTTTTTTCGCTCCGCCTCATTGATGGCTTTCGCATTGCCTGACTTGATACATAAAGTTTCAAAACGGTATCGTCACGGCCGCTTACGTTTTTCCGAGATGTTTTCATGATAAAATTGTCAAGCTCTTATAAATTTACAGTGTGTACGTTAGGTACGCAGACTCTGTCTAAAAAATGTGGTGAATTGGGATAAGGGGAGGAGGGGGGAAGCGGCTTAAATTATTGATTAATCATTGGGATTATAATTTGCATATCGTTCTAACGGATATTAATTTAAGAATTGATACATAGACCCATCAAAGCATCATGAGTTTCCGTTCTCAATTTTTTCTTATTTTTCTTTATCTGTATCTAGAGGTAATGTTAGGGTAGATGGAGTTATGCTTATTTATGAACCGTTTAATTTATGTAGATGAATGGTACGAATGACGTATTGGAGAGTTTATTACGTTTGGAGTACTATGACCTCCTATAATAAGCATTCTAAGTTTTAACAATAATTTTTTTTTTTGATAATAATTTAAAATACGGCATCACAGAGACTGACTCCTTTGTCCTCTCTTCACATTCAATCTTCTACAATTTATGCCTTCCTCTTCTCTCTCTCTCTCTCTCCCACTCTCCCTCTATTTCTCATTGCCTTCACATTCCTGATAGACCTATGCCAGGAAAGAGTACAAATTTTTATTGAGGAATTAGAAGGCTAACCATGACAGTTGTTATCTCAATTTCTCTACCACTCACTTTGTGAGTTTTCTACGTCTCGCCATAATCGGCTGCATTTAAGGATTCAGTGTTGAAAATTGACCTGATGCGTTCATGTAGTGAAACAAAAAGGTTTTTTTTTTTTAATCTCACTATCTCAAGTCGATTGATCCCACTGAGTAGAAACCTTTAATCTCCAGACAGACAAGATTTCTCTGACACCGGCTTGTCTCTGTCTCCATCTTTGTTCTCTCGTTTTCTCTCAACAGCTGAGTAACTTCTGTGCTAGTCGCCAGGTAAACCTCGAGACGTATCCAACTACAGGTGAATGACAAGATAGGCTTACCTGGCGACAACATCACGATTGTATGCGACTAGGCAATGTACTTACACAGTTGTAGAGCTAATAGCCCCAGTGACAGATGTGCGATACTGTTTGTGACGACACTGTCGCCTTGACTAGTCATGATCTATTTTCTGCTCATGATTATCATTCCTCCAGTGACGCTAACAAAACGACATTTTGCTTTGACTCCATGAGAAGGGAGGAAAAAAAAAGGATGGGGGAATGGAACAACTCAATCACAAACTCTAATTTAATGCTATACACTTAGTAGGTCCTCTCGGTTTCCAGTCCGCACTCAATCTTATCAACGTGACTCGATCATGGCGTTGGCGCCACTTAGGTCATCCAAAGTCTAGATCTATCCTTCAACCCACAGGATCAGTTTTGTGCTAACTATCTTATTTGTCTTGACCCAAGCCCTGCTTCCCAGTGAAAAAAAAACATAAATTTGATAGATTGTTTTATTTGGCATGATGTAAAACATATTTTACATCACAATAAGCATTTTAAATTATAAAAGAAAAAGTAATTTTAGCCTGTCAATCACTTTTTCATTTCGACTTCCTTATAACTTTGCATTTAGTAGACCTCCAGGGAAATGAAATATTTTATTGTAGTAGCAGTTGTGTTGGTTATGTGGCAGTAGCAACATCAAAGACAGTAGGTTATTATTTGTATAAAATGATGATGATGATGAATATAATAATAATAATAATAATAATAATAATAATAATAATAATAATAATAATAATAATAGTAAGCAGAAGAAGTAGAAGAATACCAATAATCATAATAGCGTGAATAATAAAGTACATGATACTGTTAATAATAATGATGATGATGCTAACAACAACGACAATAATAGTAATGATAATAATAATAATTATAATAATAATAATAATAATAATAATAATAATAATAATAATAATAATAATAATAATAATAAGAATAATAATATTAACAACAATAATAATAATAACATCAACAATAATATTAATAATCTTAGTAACTATAATAACAATATTATGGTAATTATTCATAGCAAAAATTTATATCTAGTGTCCGTTTTAGCGCACTATATTTGGCAATGATACTTATTTTGGGCAAACTGAAACTAAAGATCATATTGATGAGAAACTTAAATGAAGTAGCTGTAACAATTATGATTGTGCCATGGTAATGGCGTAGTAAAATTTTACTCGTTTCTTGTTCATATAATATGATAACATTGATCTTATTTTTCTGTATCACATTAAATAGAAGGAAAAAAAAAAGATATGTACTTTAAAGACAACTGAATGGCGTCATGTTTCTTTTTAACGTTTTTTGGATTAAATGGATTTTAATAAAATATTCATTAAGAATGTTTTCTTAGCGACAATGATCATGATTTTTCCGAACGCTCCGTTTAACTCCACCCGCTCCCTTATTTCCATTAATTTTTTTTCTAATGAACATTTTCCTTGTGCATTTTGAAGGAGTTTTTAAAATTAATCTTCGTTATATTTCTCTTTATCTACACGTTAAGAGCTATGCTGACTCCATCATTCCATTCACAAGGATTCGATATATCATTTTGTAGTCAGTAAATGTTGCCTTGCAGGAATATGACACTTAAAGCAGGCCATGCTGCGCAGTTTTTGGCATTATTTTATTTCAATTTTGGCCACTTGTGGAATAATTGTTGTTCTTTAAGGACGAAAACAGATCAGATGCTCACACTCGCACGTATCTTATTACCTTCTCATACTTAAAGATGAATAAATAATGAAAAAAATAATTTAACGGATGTAATTCGTATAACTAATCAGCTCAAAGTGCTGTAGATGGATACAGAAATAAATTGTAATGAGTGAGGGGAAGATTTAATCGTTTAAATTAAGATAAATTTTGGTGAGTTGGTGATAGAACGACTTCTTCAACCCCTAATTATTAGAGCCTTGTTGTTATTATGGTTTTTAACGCTGCCTTACGATACTGAATATAATGAAAATAATTAAGTTCCTCTCGAGGAGCTTCGAAGATCTGCAACCAGGCGTTAAAAGACTGTACATATATTGGAATTTTAAACATTAATAAATAATGTTAAAATTTTTGTGTTTAACGTTTATTCTCCTTTAACGCTGGTCGTTACGGTTAGCTGGTGGCGCAATTTAATCACTGAAGTGTGTCGGGCTTCTGTTAACATCATTCCCTTATCCAGAGAATGAATAGAGCTTAAATATGGCCGCATAGTCACACGGTACTTAAAAGAAAAGAATTTTTCCCTCAGTGTCATTTGGCATCGAACTGTAATCTGAGCACAATGTTTAGGTCATCCGTCCTTTGCGGTGTAGAGGCAAAGAAAGTCTGTTACAAAATCGTCCTGCCTGATCCCCAGACATTTTAGAATGACGTTTTAGTAAATAAAATGTTCCCTTATTTTCTGTGAAGCATGACTAATTTGAAAACCCGCCTCAAAACTTTTTTTTCTTGGACATTTTGACGTTCCTTGGCACTTCATATTTTAATCAAATTCTTTGGAACAAACCCCATTCAATGATTTATTTTCAAAAGAAAATGCTTATTTTTGTTTTCTGTTCTTACTTCTACAGGCTCTTTATTTAAAAAAAAAAAAAATTAATTTTAAGTGAAACTTTGAAAGCATAACAGTGTAGGTTATAATCAAAACTGTCATTTTGGGAAACCTTCACCCAATTTGTCCAATCCATAAACTCCGACAATGCCTCTTCGACTCTGTACCTATGAAATTCTTATTTAATATGTTACCATGACATTATTACCGCGTTTATAAATTGTTTTAGGGAAGAATATTAACGGTTGCGCTCGGCTACCTCAAACGGAATAATTTTCACTGTATGGCTGCACCTTTAAAGAGACAGTCTTAAAAAAAAAGTGCAGGAGCAATTTGCTCCAGCTGCTGCATTAGACTTCAGCCATGGAGAGAAAAGGCGCACCGTGGTTGCCAAGTAGAAGTTTCCCCTCACTCTGTACGAGAATTGAGTTAATCCGATTTAGTGATCACTTGTTTGAGGCTTTGCTTTTCACCCGTCCTGTCCACTCCTGAGGCACACAACATCATTTCCTTTTTTTTTTTTTTTTTTTTTCAGTAACGGGAAGAAAACGATGCCAAATACGCTTGTGCCTATGAATAGATCTCACCGGTTTATGTTTTAATTCATGTGAGATCCTGCATCACTCCTTCAGTTTAATTTCCCATTATTTGCTTTTTAATATAACCTATAACCTCGGAGCAATTCATTTCTGTCTTATAATATAATATTATTGTTTCGCTATGCATTAAACAAAATATGAATTTTATAATCATCATTATGCTGAAATTTTTATAAGGAAAAGAAGTTTAAAATAAGAATAAAATTGCTGTCGAAACATTGGTATAATTATGTAAAGTTTGGATAAGCTTTATGCAAAAGCCAAATGAAAACAAACCGTTCGAAATTTTTTTCATCACACGAACCTGACGGTTATCCCAATTACTTTTTATCTTAATGAAGAGGCAAAAACTGCTGATAACTTCATCGCACCATACATGCTGCTACTCTGCTAAACTTTAACTTGGGAAAAATACCATTTATCCTTATCGGTGCGTGTGTAATTCAAATTATAATGTACATAACTATTAAAAGCAATGTTTATTCATAACTTAACTTTTACATGGTGAATGTACAAAAACTAACTTAAATATAACTTAGTTTCAAGTACATTGTGCTGCAGCTGTTACAATGTTACCATGACATTTCAGTGTTTATTTATTGACACCTTATAATGCCTTTTTTGCCGTATGATAAACTATTACCGTGCTATTGTTGTGGTTATGCATTGTTCCTCTTGTTTTATTATCTTTCCTTGTTGTTCTCACAATCGGAATGCAAGTTGACAAAATTTCGTCATGGTTTCAAAGTTTCTACTATTTCAATATTAATCGCCTTTTCATGGTTTTACTTCTTTTTTTTTTTTTTTTTTTTTTTTTGGGGGGGGGGGGGGGGGGGGGGCGTTGATAACTTAATGATCACAATTAGATGGATACAATAATAGATTTAGTGATAATATACTACTACTACTAGTAGTATACTGCTACTACTACTACTACTAGTAGTAGTAGTAGTAGTAGTAATGGTAGAAGTACTTGTTATAGTGCTTAAAATAAGAGTTACCGTATCCATAGCAAGCAATTATAGAGTAGTGTACTCTTTGATGTGTGGGCTATCACTCTAGGCCCTATATTATGACCTTGAAAAGTGCAGAGATTCTCACTGTTACCGTCGAAACAAATAATCGCCATTACAATATATAGAGGTTGGTTACCAAGTCCTATCTAGCTCTGCCGAGCATTTGACTAACTTAACAAGAAATCGGACTTTTAAACGTTGTCATTGAATTATTTTTCAAAGGCAATCTTGATTGTTTTGCTGGATATTTCTTTATGTATCAAGATTGTTTTGCATTATGCATAATTATATAATGAGAAGAGAAATTTCGGCTTGAGATTAGAATACCTATCAATATGGACTGACAAAAATGCATCTCTACTGACTTTCTTTTATAAAAACAACATATTTTTGGTGGATCTCGCAGAAGAAATTGATTTGAATTATCAGAAGAAAATGGTTCGTTACTCCTCGCAACTTTTTACTTTCTTTTTTTTTCCCTCCGTGCTCTTATTGGAAAGGAAAAAGAAATTTTGTGGACGTTCTTTTGATTACAATAACATCGTTCGATGTGCTTGTGTCATTTCTCATTGAGCGGTTGGAAATCTTTCGGGAAAGGCATTACATGACTTTGTGTATTCACTTGTGCGAAACTGTTTACTGGAAAAAAAAAAACACTATCTGCTTAAATTCAACGAATATTACATAATCATGTTGGCATAATTATGTAAATATAACATGGCGACTTCACAATTGCATGCAACTTGAAAACTGACTTTAAAATGCATATGGGTTGAAGACCATGATTAATATAAAGATAGTTAATGCTGCATATAATCATTAAAAAAGCATAGTTAAAAAAAGAAAAGTTAATATTTAGCTAATACTACTTTTTAAAAATATAATCTTATCAGGATTATTATGGATACGGCTGTTGTGTTTTTTTTAATTCATTTAAATTACCTAGAGATTGCCAAAAAAATTTTAATCCAATCAAACCATAGATTATAATTATGCTTTCTCAATATCATGTTTCCGTAACTCTACCTCTGCTCATTTCAATTTTAACGATGATATCATTTTTCAATAATGCAGCCATGAAAACCCTTTCTTGTGCATAAATTCTGTACTTTAACCTTTTTTATTTGAAATTATCTTGTTTTTCCTTTTACTCTGAGGCTGATACTTTAAGACAACTTATAATTATGGATTATGTTAAGTGAAGGTTGATTGTAAAGCGTTATTGCTTCGGTGTAATTGGGTAAAGTTATCCTCTATCTGGATGCACGATAGAAAAAAATCCGCGCTGATAAGTTAGAAATACAAGAAGAAAGCTCGGACATTGCATTTAAACTTATACTTTATGAACGACTGTACACTCAAGTGCACAGTAACAACACTAAAACCAAGGATAGTTCTATAATCCTTCTTGAAAGATAGTTTGAAATTCCGCCTTATTCAGATTCTTCGCCTTTACGATACAAAACAATAATATTATTATTACAAAAAAATTGCTACAGTCTATGGGAAATCCTGTTTTTAATAAAATTTATTAACGGCACATAAACATGATTGAACTTCCGTGATAACCGAGATACAAAATACCGGAAGTTAGTCTTACGCCTGGGCTGGGAAGTATAGGCTACTGAGTGAAATAGTTGTAAAATTGCTATTCATATCATTTATTTATCTCGGTCAAAAAAAAAAAAAAAATTAAAGCAGAACAAAAGTGAGGAGAGGGGGATTAAGTTAGTTGCCTTTTCCATATTCAAACACTTGTTGCAGCTTTTGGAGCTATCAGAGAGGAAAATGCTTGGATGGAATCGGTGCGGAAGAATGTCTTGTTATATAATGTATATGCATGTATATAATTATATATATAAATATATATATATATATATATATATATATATATATATATATATATATATATAAGAGGATGCATACTATACCAAAAGCTAAAAAATGCATGTTTTACTGTACTCTTGTTTTGTTTTATGCTCAAATCAAACTCTGCACATCAAATTCGCTTTGCTTAAATGAAAGACTGTAAGCCTACGAGAGAGATGATCAAATTAGACTAAAACACTCATGCACGACGTCGAGTTGATAGAACCGCCAGTGCGAATTGATTATACTTAGTAAACTTAATGCGCGAGTAACTAATTTGAACTTACCACGCATTTGGACTGCTTAATATGAACTGAGCTTTAATTTGAATTTTCTTTCTTTTTGTTTCCCCACATAAAAGGGGAAAGGGTAGCTAGGAGTTATGCATGACAGCGGTACGGGTACAGAGTGTGCTTTGTTTTCATGCATATTGCAAACGCATTAAAACTGTGAAAAGCTCGAATGATCTGAAAAATAATAACCTATCAACTGATAGGGGACAATGCAAATGCACGATATCAAAGAAATCCAACAAAAAGAAGAAAAAAAACAACAACAAAAAACAGGAGAATCGCATGTTAGAATCTAGGGGAACAATATGATGTCAGTAATATTCCTATTCAAACTTCTACAGGACAGGTATGAAGGCTAGATCTCTCTAGATCCACAATGCGATTTTACAAAGATTTTTCCACAGCCTGATCAAAAATAACCAACACTTGCCCTAATATTGAAAATGAAATTATAATTATGTCCTTTGTACTATATTATTATAGGACCATTAAGCTTTCCCTCGTTAGCGCATTTCATAATCACTTTTTTTCTGGCTTCTAAATTTCTACGACCTATGAGCTTTAGTTATAGTGGCGTTAGTGTTTCTGGGCAATTTAGTCTTTTGTGTACAAGCAAGCGCTTCGGTGTCATTAATTTCGCTAACAAAACATCTAAAAGCAGACCTTAGCAAATTTCGTTGTAAAATCCATGTATAAAGAACATCTATATTAATTGAAATATGATTTTATATCCATCAATTTTCCAATCAAATTGGTAAGAGGCAGAGGATACATTGGCAAGTATTATAATAACAAACCTTTCGGATGTAATATACACACGATATTCTGCAAAATTTGAAGTTTTATGGTTGTGTAATTACTAAAAAAATTATGAACATAGATTTAAAGTGGACTTGCAGAATATTGGCAATGCAGGATATTTACCATTAAGTTACCATAAGCGTTCAAAACAAACAGAAAAGAATGCAACGAGAAAAGAAAAACTGCACCGTACAATCCATTGTATTATAGTCGGTGGATATTGTTAAGGAATTTACAAAAAAGAAATCTCCTAAAATGTTTCTATAATTCATGTCCTGTTAGAAAAGAAAAATGATAAATTGGTATGTCAAAATTTTATGCGAAGTGCAAACACCCAGCATTTTTTGTTAAAGTTATCCAAATTCTAGATTCTAGATCTTTAATAAATGTCAAAAGTTTTACAAACTATTAATTTTGGCTTGAATGTACTGGAATGTGTGATACAGTGTGGGCATTATTAGCTATCCTGTGTTTTAAGAGGCGTAGCTTGGAGTCATTATTTCAGAAAAAAAAATCAGAGAAGCGCATCATGACAGTCAAACCATCAGGTGACAGTATTGGGTTTCCCTAAACCTTTGCAGATGTTTGTTTACGCAACACATCTTTGCTGAAAACGTCATGGCAGTGGCCTATGTATACAGGCAAACAGCGGTGACGTTGTAGCCCGGCGAAAAAATATGATTGTCAGACAAACACCAAACGAACCAGAGACTCAAAGGAAGGGGGAAAAATCCTGAACTCTTTGGACTGGTCTTCAGTCGAGTGGCTGCCCAAACCGCACCCGTGGGAAGACAAACATGGACGGTGTGGTTATGTTTTGCGGATCATTGAACTTATCATTGTTTCAAACATCTACCCATTCATTAGCAGTATCCTTCCTTAGTACCCTTTTTAGCCATTGCACGAAATTTTGATACAGATTAGTTTATGAATTATACACTGATCAATAACTTTCTCCGTTATCGGGCCAAGAAGCAAGGTTTCACTAATTTTGTTATGCGTGTCCAGCCATCCTCTCATATCTTGAAAACTATGTAAGTTGTGGGTTGTTATAAATCTGATGAAATGGTTTAATTGGTGTGCAATGTTGTTTTCGGTGCTATAAGTGAAACATCTTACGCTGTTGCAGCTTAAAAAATCATCACTTTCGATTGCAGCTGCTCCTGACTTGGGTTTTAATATTCAAAGAAATCCACTGTTTTTTTTTTTTTTTTTTTTTTTTTGTTCTCTCTTTGTGGGAAAATGCATAAAAGTTAATAATGTTTTTTTTTTTTTCCAGTGTTCGGAACTTGGGGCTCTTTGACATCATTGGCCAATACAGCATATCAAAATATCTGTTACTTTGGCTCTAAACCATTTTCTTTCAGACAAAAAGTGCTCCTTTATGCTAAAATCTGCAGTTTTCTTACCGCTGGCGTTATGCAAGATCTTAACTTGATCAGTCATGCATTTTGTGCTCGTGGTCTATTGATGCAGTACTTCAATCAATTTATCAATTTATCAGTTCGATAATTCGATTGACTATCATCCCTCTCTCTTTGCTTCTCTTTATCTCTTTGTTTATCTAATTCTTTTCCTTTTCCCAGGCGCATGTTCCCCGTGTTCAGAGCCAGTGTATCCGGCCTGGACCCGAACGCTATGTATACGCTACTGCTGGACTTCATCCAGGTGGATGCCCACAGGTTAGTCTACTCCTTTGTATTATTATGAAGTCGTTGACCAAGTCCACTATAGTAAGGTGATGGCAAGGATGATGAAGGTCGTGGTGATGAGGATGATGGAGGTGATGATGATGATGAGGAGGAGGAGGAGGAGGAGAATAAAAATGATTGTGATTACGTTTATTATGATGGTATGAAAGGGGAAGTTTGTAGGATTTGTTGATTTGGAGTTGATAGTGATCGTATAAAATGATGCAGTTGAAGACAAATAAGGTGTACCGTTGAAATAGATGACTGTAGTACCGGTACTATTGATGTATTCGGAATATGGAGGAGCGCCTGAATGTACATACGCATTGTATGAGTGCACTATAATAATCGTCCTGAGCATTATCGATTACGTAGTTTGAGTTACGTGTTAGTTGGGACGGTTATTTGGGGGACAGTTTGTCAGGTAATCGTTGATTCTGATCGAAATCGCCCGACCAGGGATTATGACGCTAGATTATTCGCTCGCTCAACAAAGCTTCCTGCTTCGATTTATTTTTATAAAACTTGGGGAGTCTGAATGAACACATGCTATGTCTATAGCATAAGCATGGCCATTAAAGTCTTCATAAAATAGGAACGTTGTGAGGATAAAAGCTGCGTTTTTGTCGACCTGATACAAAAAAAAAAGAGAAAGGAAAAAAAAACCTATTCAATTTCTGCAGGCTTGGAGGGTAATATATACGGCCCTGAGGAGCGAAGAACATAAATAAAATTTAAAAGAAAGGTATAAAGTAAATCTTATGACAGCAATGGTCAATGCTTTTTCACTTTTTGCTTTCAAACTTTGAATCTAAGGACATGCTGTTACAGTCAGGTGGTAACTGCCCATTCACACCTGCAAAACATGGGAGCAGAGATTTCTGCCGTACGGTGATGAAATTTTATTCACAGGAGGTGAAATGGGAAAAGTCGAAGCCGAATAAAAACTTCGAAAAGCTGTATATTTAACATATTCGGACAGTCACCTTTCTGCCGATTGAAAAAAAAAATATTAATTTTGTAACTTAAAATTTGGTGTGGATGATCTTTTTCATACAAACCCAGGCAAAGTATTGTAAAAATGGGAACTGTTTTTGAAAATGGTCAAATTACCCTTCTTATTTTTGTAACAGTTAATTGCAAATTAAATCAAATTTTTCTTGCAATTTTTCGAGATATAATAATTATTCCGCTATATTTCAATTGATTTGTCTGTTTGCAGATGGAAATACGTGAATGGTGACTGGGTACCCGGCGGGAAGGCGGAGCCTGCTGCTCCTAGCTGTGTGTACATCCATCCCGATAGCCCAAACTTTGGCGCTCATTGGATGAAGGAGCCTGTCAACTTCAGCAAGGTCAAGCTCACCAACAAACTGAACGGCGGTGGACAGGTAGGAATCGTCGCATCAACCTTTTTTTAATGCTCGCAACTACTTGCACCTGTGACGCTATCGTCCTATTTGGGAAAATTATTGTCTCAGGTTCTTGATAACAAGTTCCACCATACAAGTTTTTAAGTTTGTGTGGTAAGGCATAAACTAGCAGAAAAATTGTAGGTTTAGTCTCATTACATATACTACGATCTCATGTGAATCGGTTACCATTGATATGTGTGTCAACGAATACATAAGGCAGTAGTTCACCACAAGATTCTTTTGAAGAGAAGCAACAGCTCTATTATATAAGCAGCCTATGTTGCTGCCAGTTTCTTGCAAGACGAAGTACGTTGTCTGACATGATTTGCGGAGAACGCTATTAGAAGAGATTCAAAAAATCTTGTCAGATTTAGCATTTTTCAATAAATATCCACAGTTACCTGCACATAAGACATTCAACTAACCTGTAACAACTATAACTGTAACATCAAAATTGTACAATTTAAAATAATAGCTTAAAAATAGATGAGATACATGAAAGATTACACTCTTTAAAGAGACACTATAATTACAACAGTGCCTAAGATTATTTATCATTTGCACGTAACATTCCGGACAAACATCATCATTTTCATGAAGAGTTTTGCTTATAAGTTTTGAGCAATGACGTGTCTTCGTTATCAAAAGAGACTTCGTTCAAAAAGCGTCAGTTTTTTTCATAATAGATAACAAAATACCTAGCAATTATCGGTATGATGAAAAAAAAATATGACAGAGCAGTCCAAGGAAAGCAGCTTGGTTTAATTCGGGTGATGCTAAAATATGCAAGTCAAACGACTAAAGTCTCAGGTAACCTGCTGGTATGATTCTGTAATCCCTCGGTGAAAAATGATACTAGTGCCAAAAGCATCCACTGTATGTGTATGATGTTAACTGGATGATAATCTTTGTGTTATAAAAGACGAAAGTGCGGCGAAGTTCCGGTATATAGCAAGTATTCTTTCGAAAAATGACTCTAAATAAACAAAGAAAATCTAGGTGCCTTCAAATATTTAGTCATTGTTATCCTTTTGTTAAATCAAAGATCATGTGGTTCTTTGTGTAAAAATGGCAGAAGCTTTCGCTTCATTTCATGAGATCTAAACAATCATGAAAATTAACATTGATTTCTTAAACAGATGGTTCCTTTATCTTTTTTCTTTTGAATCATAAACTCAATGGCGTCATCTGACACAGTTTTGGTTGAACTTACCTTAGCTGACTCAGAAAGTAAATACAGTGATTCTTGCACTTCTCATGCTTATCAATGACACTATTGGTAGCGATAACAATAAAAGTTGTATTTGTGGTAGTAGAAGAAGAAGAAGAAGAAGAAGAAGAAGAAGAAGAAGAAGAAGAAGAAGAAGAAGAAGAAGAAGAAGAAGAAGAAGAAGAAGAAGAAGAAGAAGAAGAAGAAGAAGAAGAAGAAGAAGAAGAAGAAGAAGAAGTAGTAGGAGTAGTAGTAGTAGTAGTAGTAGTAGTAGTAGTAGTAGTAGTAGTAGTAGTAGTAGTAGTAGTAGTAGTAGTAGTAGTAGTAGTAGTAGTAGTAGTAGTAGTAATAGATAGTAGTAGTAGTAGTAGTAGAAGTAGTAATACTAGCAGCAGCAGCAGCAGCAGTAGTAGTAGCAGCAGCAGCAGCAGCAGTAGTAGTAGTAGTAGTAGTAGTAGTAGTAGTAGTAGTAGTAGTAGTAGTAGTAGTAGTAGTAGTAGTAGTAGTAGTAGTAGTAGTAGTAGTAGTAGTAGTAGTAGTAGTAGTAGTAGTAGTAGTAGTAGTAGTAGTAGTAGTAGTAATACTAGTAGAAAAAGAAGAAGAAGAAGAAGAAGAAGAAGAAGAAGAAGAAGAAGAAGAAGAAGAAGAAGAAGAAGAAGAAGAAGAAGAAGAAGAAGAAGAAGAAGAAGAAGAAGAAGAGGAAGAGGAAGAAGAAG